>JAODLC010000001.1:52256892-52273804 GCA_026781145.1 Hippopotamyrus pictus
CGATTTGAAAGTAGTTTGTAAAACCCAAAGTAGCTCAAAGTGTCCTCCCTGACATGGATTATCTGGTCACCCTACTAATAATGGATAACACAACACTTATCAATACAAAAGGCAGATGTTAGAATGAGAAACAACAAAGGACCTTGAAAAGAAAATTTGACCATTGGCTGGGGGGTGGCTCTCTTAAGAATATGCCAGTATAAATGCTGTTCAGACCCCTAATCAACCCAGCATTATCAATACTTTTTGTTTAGAGTTTTTTTCTTTAACAAAACACAAGCCTATATGAAAAACAGGTGTAATTGTAAATCTTGTCAATGAAAGGTTTATGATCTATTGATTTGAGTTGGTTCTCAAAGTTTTTTGACCCTAGCCTGCCTCTTTTTGCAGAAAACATGTACCCCACTGTACAAAACAGTCTTTCACATGCTGCAGATGCAGGCAACGGTGTGTCGAGCTTGAGGGACAAATTGAAAACTGTGGGCACTGACTTTAGAGTATCTATGGAGGCAGCCGAGTTTGCCAGGTAGGCATCCAGCTGTCTTATGGTTTCTTGGACGTTTCCCTTCATATGGCCAAAGAAGTCCTCCTCTGACCCAGAGGCAAGCATGGGATTCACTGAAACGCAAGGACTCATTCTTTGCTCCTTTGAACTCAAATAACTTTCTTAAATACGGCCAAGGATTTCTTTCTGATTCAGAGTTGCAGGGCTCGTGCTCACGCTCAGTCGATGTTGGCTCTGGGTCCATGTTGAATGTCTGGTCTTCTTGAAATCAAGCCAGTGTACCAGCTCCTGCTGCTAACTGACACGCGCTCTGCCATCATTGGAGCTAATAAAGCCACCTGATTGGTAGGAAATGGCAAACAATGCCAGAACGCAATAGGCTAACTATTTCTTCATGCAAGATTTTGAGGAAATTGTGTTCATAAAATGTAACGACTAACAGCATAGATTGTAGAAATAGAAATAGAAGTAGTGGAGTAGAAAGTACAGATAATTGCCTCAGAATATAATGGAGTAAAATGAAAAGTATGCATTATTATTTTTACTTAAGTACAGCTACGTAAAAATGTACATAAGTATAGTAACGAAGTAACAAATACTTTGTTACATTTCACCACCTCCTCTAATTTGGGCAATTTTCATGTTAATTGTGTAGAGATATCACATTTTTTTCCTTGTTGGGGACTCATGGGGCCTGTCACACGTTAATTGCCCAGGGCTGCGAAGATTCCGGGTCGCTGGGTGGCACCTGGAATAGAAGCAGTGGCAGGTTTGCATCAAGACAGCATGGACTGAAGATGGAGAGAAAATGAGTGGCGGCACCAGACGTGGGTTATGGTGTTTTACGTGGCCCCGATGTTTACCCACCATCTGAGCAAAGCGGGTAGCGCATGCCAGACATGTCCTGTCTGGGGTGGCAGGGCTGTCTAGCCGAAAGGGCCCGCTAAGCCCCGCCTCCTGTCGTGAGGCCGCCACGGCGTCTTTGATGGCGAAGAACACGGAGCTTCCCAAGAAAAGCACGGGCTCACCAATACCCTGCAATGAGGTAGGAAGGAAACTTAATTTATCATTAAAACTGGAGCCATACATCCCTCTTCTAACTGCTGAGGGAGGGGGGAAGCCTGGAGCCTACCCAAGGTAGGGGTACACCCTGGATGGGATGCCGGTCCTCAAAACTGTAATTCTACACAGGAATAAAAACAGATGCGCAAGTGGCCGTTCCTGGACTCTGCTGCCATCTACTGCTGGGCCACAGTACTGCATTGTATGATTCCGGCAAGGCCATGCCCAGCTTCTGGCCTGCCCTCGCGTATGCTGGCTGTACTACGCAGGCTGAGGATGATTCGGCCATGTTTTTAAAAGTAAATATAGACCGTCTATACCTGAGAATGACCCTGATGAAAGGCACATGCTGACCTTGGAGGAGTAGATGGCATGTGCATTTCCTGAGCCGGCCAGCAGGTGGACATTAAGTTGCAGGGGCATGTCACACAGCGCAGGGATCTTGTATTGGGAGGGTCCCCGGGTGTGGAGCACCCCAGAGGGGGAGAACTTGAGCTCCTCCATGGTGAAGAGACCCAGGCCTTGGGTGAAGGCGCCCTCGATCTGAAGGAGCAGAGAACGTTTTAATGGACGGGCTGCGGCCTGCTGCCTAACCCAGCTGCCAGGCACAATCTACCCGTCCCCTCATCTGGCTTTTTAGGAGGCCCAGTCAGCAGCAGTGTTTACCACCACTCAAAACCTCAAGGCCCCCTGTTGGCCACAGTCAGCCACTACACTAAAACACATTCCTTATTTAGGTGATGCTGAAGCTGCATGTTCTAGTAACCATCTAGCTAACTACAATCTTCTGACTCTACTCACTAGCTATTAACTTTTAAGTTTTTGACACATTTTGGGGTGGGTGCTGAAGTGGGCCACCCCTGGGTGTCAACTTTCAGATGACAGATTTAAAAGCTCCCAGATAACAAGGCAAAACCATACCTGGCCGATGTCAATAGAGGGGTTGATACTTTTTCCCATATCCACAACAATGTCTGTCCTGAGGGTCTGGAGGAAGTAATTACCAAAAATCAGATCACTGAATATCCTCACTGTGCCATATAACTGCCAGCAGAGGTGTGAGAGTTGTCACAGATTACCCGGTAATCCCCGGTGAGGCAATCCACCTCCACCTCGCTGCAACAGACCCCATAGACAAAATAGGCATACGGCTGCCCCTCCTGCTTCTCCCAGTTCATGTAGAGGTCGTGACCCCTGTAGAATGGCACCCCTTTGAGTCTGTACTCTTGGCCACCCAGGACACAGATTTAGTCCCCTTTAATGTTCAAAACTAATTTAGAAACATGTTCTGAAAGGTTACCTGTAGAATCCGGTAGCTGAGAGACTGATCTTCTGAAGGAAAGCTTTCATGACCTGATGAAATGGAAAAAAAGAAGTGGAAAGATAAAGGTAAAAAAGAGGGGAAAAGATCAGCAGAGGCTCAATGACAAAACATGCCAAAACATTATTTATAACAGCAACGTGGATTAAAATATGTATGACAGTCTTTGAAATGGGGTAGTTGAATTAAAAATAAAGAATTAGAGATTTCAGACTGTCCTGTGTCCTGTGACCTTACCCAGCTGGACCAGGTGCCTTTTGGATTCTCTTTAATGATGGGCTCAAGTCTTTGGCGAAGTTTCTGACAGGCCTCCTAAAATGACACCAAAGGTGTGTTGTAGTGCTGGTCGGAGCCCATGTGGGCTGTCGAGTACTGAAATCTGATCAGGCTCCCTGATCTCTCCCCACAGGACTCCTCAGCAACATACCTTGACAGCCATGCCGTTGGCGTCAGTGCCAAAAGAGGCGGCGGAGGGGCATGTGTTGGGCACTGTGTTGGTGCTGGTCTCAGATATGTGGATCAAAGACGCTGGAATTCGGAGCTCTCGGCTTGCCACCTGCCAAAAAGCACGGCAACAACCTCTCACTTATTTTTACGATGCCCGTTTAACAGTCATCAAAGTATTTAACTGCCTACCTGCTGCATCTTAGTGTGAAGGCCCTGGCCCATTTCTGTTCCTCCGTGACTCAGCAAAACAGAGCCATCCTTGTAGATGTGGACCAGAGCAGCGGCCTTAAAGAACATTTTGGAAATAAAATGCATTGTAACCACACATGGAAATGGATTCTGAAGAACCATGCTATGAGGAGAGGGTACTGTGTTTCAGGGATGTTCAAATGCTGCAGATTTTCCAAGTGATGGTGCCTCAAGTCCCTAATGGTCACTCATGTAAGATGGTCAATATGCATGGTGATTTTGGAAAAGGGGTTCAACTCAATCTAATGGACATGCTTCATGGTAAAGATCAGCAGACAATATCACTGGTTTTTCAAGTGGCTCACCTGGTTGAGAAATCCCTCTGTAAAGGCGATACCATACTTTATGGGGATGATGGCCAAGCCCTTCTTTTTGTAGCGGCTACCCTCGTTGAACTTGGTGATGGCGGCACGCCGGCTGTGGTAGTTGGCCTTCTCCAAACACTCGTCCCAACAGCGATGCAGATTTTGGGGGTCAAACTCCATCTTGTAGTGAGTAAGAGACTGTCCCTTGTACATGTTCTTCTCTCGTATCTAATGACACATGGGGATCTTCCTTAAGGCCTTGTGTTCCACAGGACATACCTACGAGCTTCACATTGGCTGACCCGCTTACCTCTTCAGCTGTGCGGCCTAACTTTATGGCAACGTCGTTGACCATGTTCTCCACGACAAGCAGGGTCTGGGGCACGCCAAAGCCCCGGAATGCTGTGTTGGAAGGCAGGTTGGTCTTGCAAGCCATGCCCCAACCGCGCAAGTTGGGGATATTGTAAACATTGTCCATGTGCAGGATTATCTTCTCAATCACCTGGATAAGCACGAAGCCAATAACAAGTTAGAAAATGGGCAGTTTTACTAACACCAATAGGAATCATGAGCTTTCCTGGACAAGAAAGACAAGCAGCTGACAGCTGTACTATCACATAAAGAATGAAGGATGAATCAATCAGGCACTTGGGGAGTTTTATGAACAATCCTAGAAAGACTCACAAAGATGGACTCATCTGTTGTGTGTCCTGCATTACTGTAGTACTGCAAATCAGCTGCGATGATCTTCCCATCATTCATGAAGCCCACCTGAGAACACAGAAGAAGAATGAACCCCCCACTGACCAAACATTGACCAGGAGGATGAAGTTCTTCTTCTAAAAACAATAGAGATCTGTCCCAGGAGCACGCTTGATACTACCCTCAAGCAAACTAGCCAACTCCAATTACTTTAACTAATTTACCTTCCTTGTGGTAGCAATATGAAGAAGAAGCAGGTAAGTAAGGGCCATTATTATGAATAGCTAGTGACCAGTCGTATTTCTGCGTGTAGAACATAAGCATGTAGGTATGAGGCTTCACCTTGTACTTGCCCAGCACAGGATGGCGAGCCCCCGTGATCAGCATGTCATCCCCTCGCTCAAGCACACAGCGCACTGCCCTTCCCGTCCTGAATGGAGCAGCCATTCAAAAGATAGCTGATCTGAGCACATTTCATCTAGCAACCGCATTACAATTTCAGGGACATGGTGAGCCTGGAGCCTATCCCAGGAAGCACATAGCTGACTCGTTCGGGGTAATTATTGCCATTGGCTGAATGTCATTGTATAACAAGGACTAGCACTGTCACAGCACAAACAAAACGGCATGAGTGCTGAAAGTGCTAAATAGCTGAAAATGCACTCCCTAGCATATGCATCATAAGATTTATTGACTTTCAGTTCGGTCTGTCTCCGGCTCTCACTTCCATGCAGCCACTGCCGTGATGGATGCCATCATGGCCGTCTTCGTGACTTTGCCACCGAATGCCCCACCAACTCGTTTCACGTGACAGGACACGCGGTTCGACGGGATTCCCAGCGCTTCTGCGATGGATTCCTGCCAGACAAAAAAAACAGACAAAATGATCAGGCAAAACTAATGGAAATTCACTACTCTGATTCTGAAGACCGCTGCCTGTGATTTAGGCCATGCTGCAAGGTCTTTTCCACATCAGTGATTTCAGTGAGCTCATTTACATCACTAGAGATATGAAGATGTACAACACTGAGATACAAGCAGGACACAGCTGTCAAGGTGATGGATTACCTGGGCGTACGTTGGATGTTGAGAGGACAAGTAGACTTTCAGCTCTTTCTCTTCTCCTGATGGAACTACAATCATACTCTGGGTTTCCATATAGAAATGCTCCTGTCCCCCTAAGTGGATCTCTCCTGAGAAACAGAGTGGATCAGCAGATCTGCTCACTTACTCGCCAGAGGTCATGCATGTTATGAGAATCTGCTTTCCACTTTTACACTCACAAACCTTCAAATACTTGGTCAGTCTTTTCAAACGCTTCTGTAACGTTGCCTCTTTCGATCATCCTCTGAGGCTCAAAGAATGAACGCTTCTCAATGGCTTCCTACAATCCAAAGGAGGAAAATGATATAGACCATGATCATTAATACATAGTAATTTGCATACAACACTACAAAACAAATGATTAAAGAATTAGAGCTTCATCAGATAGGACACAACACTATAATTACGGACTGTAGCACCATCTACAAGGATACTCTGCATTGGCAGAGATGTTAATGCTAAAATCATCAACATTCATTTGGCTTCACAGACCTTGATGGTGAACACCGGGCCTGGTATGTCCTTGTAATCCACCTTCATGGCCGCGGCGCCCTGCTTGGCGTGCTCCTTAGTGTCTGCAACCACGGCACATACCATCTGACCTACACAGGTCACCTGAAGGGCATCCAAAAAGAAAAACTACAGGACCCACAATGCACCACTAGGCTCTCTAATGCTGTGTTCCATTTGAATTCATAACGCAAAAATTCCAGGTTCCTAGCTGGAAATTTCAACTGGAACGTCCTCTGAAATTAGAATTCCGACTCGTGAACTTAGCGGAATCAGCACAACCCTGACCTCAGAATTCAAGATGGCTGCACCCTTTATCAACAGAAGTTAAAGCTATATTTTATAGTGCTTATCAGCACTTACGTCTTGTTTGTGGCTCATTAAATCAATCATACAACGGTACTGCCCAACTGCTATCTGTGGATGAATTGCCATGTGTTTTTAGGCACAAAATACAAAATTATATGCTGTTATCCACTGATATTGCTAACAATGGCTAACAGTTAACCAGATTAGAACTGGGGCCTAATTCTGAAAGCAGGATTTCTTGCATGGCTGGATAATTTGTCGGATTTAAGGTAGTCTGGGCTAAATGAATGAACAAAGATAAAGGCCTTTTAAACTGGCGTAAACTGAATCTGGAGTGCAGCATTAAGCCCAATGGAAAACAACAAGCACAGGCATTTTGTTCCAGGTGGTATGAGAAAAAAACAGCATAATGTGGTTGTATGGTGGACTGTTTGTGAGGTAGAAAAGATTAGTGATCTGTAAAGGGAGTGGCTGCAGGTCTGTGCAAGAAAGAGCGCATGTCATGTGACCCGAACAGCCGCTAAAGGACCCCAGCGGTCACAGATCCGTACCTCGCTGACCGCCAGGATTTCCTCGTCTGTGCCAGAGAAGGACTGGAATTTCTTGCCGGGGATGTCTCTGGCGGTGATCACGTCAACCACCCCCGGGAGTTTAAGAGCTTCACTGTCATCTATTTTACTGTTGGGGGGGGAGAACATAGAAAACTCAGCCATGCAGTATGGACGAGTTCAGGCATAAGTGGTTAACTGGCTTGAAAAAGAAAAAGAAAAAAAAAAAAAAGTCCATTCATATGTCTGTGAAGCAAACCCACTAAAATGTTGGCCATCTCAGAAGCATATACTGTACCCAGAGTACTGCCTGCTCTTCAAATGCCCTCGTGTTATGGGACAACAACAAGGTTTAGGGGGGTAAATGGTAAATGATTTGTATCATGTGGATTGAATAAGCCACCATTAGCATTTTCTGGGCCAGTAAGGACACATGCTTGAAAAAACACTATTGTAAAAGGACAATGATCTATTTCACTGGATGTGATGAATGAGTTTAGTGAACATATAGGCTGATATCACCCAACAGCTAGGTTGTGGGTAAAGTATATGAGATGAAATATTTATGGAGCATACCATTTTTTATTCTATTATGCAGAAGATGGAATAGTACTAACATGATGTTTGCACGGGCCCTTGTGCTTGTAACGATCACCATGAACAGCTCTCCCTGCACCTTGGCGATGTCATCACAGTACACTGCTTCACCCGTGGCCTGGTTAATGGCTGACCGGTGCATGAGGGGCCGTCCCACGGGGTCCAAACTGGGCTGGTCCTGAGGCACTTCCTAAAACAGTATATCTCAGTGCTGGCTCCCAATTTCCTCATCATTCATGGTCTAGGTGTAGACAGAGAAAAGAAGAGCTTGCACAGACCTGGAATTCCTGGACACACGGCTGTAGCTGTTCAGGCAGACCCTGTATGGCACTGACCATTTCTCCTTGTACATCTTCCAGGATGATGCCCTATAACAGGAAACAGGCCCAGGGATAGTGAATGATGCTATTTCACTCACAAAACTGTTAATAATAAGCTTGATCACAGAAAGCAGTACTACTCCACTAACCTGAATGCCAACTAGGAACCATGCTAATCATGTAACTGGCTTGATTTTAGCTAAAGGCTTGAATTTCGGGAAAACCTACATATATTTATTATTGTGGTAAAAGCAGAATAGTGAATAAGTGATATGCAAGTTGGCAACTACATCTGGATGAAACGTGTACCTGCACTTTGAAAAGCATCATGTTACACTGGAGTGGTTAATACATAATTAGAGGTAAGGTGATTATTCCAACATCAGGAATTAACCAACAAAGAACAGCTAAGTGAGGCCTGCAGTAATATGAAGCAGGGTTAATGCAGCCTACCATCTCTCTGAGCTTCTGCAGCACATGGAGGTTGAACTTGAAGAGGAAGCTGAGAGTGAGAGCTCTTCGAAACTCCACCTTCCCCCCTGGAGCAGAGGGCGGGAGGGAGATCTCCTCCAGGAGTGCCGTGTAGGCATCGTTCAAGGTCTCCTCATTCCAGGACCTTTAAGGAGAGCATTGTGTCACAGACACCATCTGCTGATTCTTGGCATTTATAAATTCAAATATGATACTTGGGGGTCTCTCCGCTAAATATAGATGTACCTGCCAATGATGTGCTGACAGGTTTTGGTGGTGGCCACAGTGCAGGGCCCAACACCTCCATAGAAGATGCTTAGGTCCTCCACCATGCAGGTGCCCGGCCTGAACCTCACTCGCATCCCTGCGGTAACAGTTGCCAGGGCGTTCTCTTTCCGTGGTGCTTGCCGAAAGGCCCTCACAAACTCTCCCTGGAAGGTATAGGGATATTCGTGATGTCTGGACCAGCCAGGTCAGTGATTAATAATGTAACATGGATCTCTGAGGAATGAACCAGTGCCAGACAGCCTCCATTTTCTGAGGGGGTGCCGACTTAGCCAGCCAATTTCACTTTGTCTCGGATACCGGGGGCACCGGCGGTGAAGCTTGCGTAGGGTGTCACATGGGCCTCGACCAATACTGGGAACAATATTATTTTTCCAATCACATTCAGAGAAACTATCCCTTTAATTTTCATTCTTTATTAAGCTTTTTTTCCCCCCACTGATATAATTTTGAACTTTTCAAACAAAAGCAAAGACCTATTATGCATCTAGATCCAAGGTTTTTTTTCTATCCCACTAACACCCTTTTAATGTCTCCAATTAAGGTGAAAATAAGCTCCACATTGATGTATTAACACTTTTCACTGTTTCTTTTGCATGCCACTGGAAAAGATCACTCAAATCTTATTAGGTTTATGACATTTAAGTTAGGAGGTTCTCGCTCTTATTGGCCTCAGTCCTTCTATTGAATTACATCAAATCAGCCGCCTTAAAAAAGAAGACAGCGCCCAGGATCCCTCCCTCATTTGGACATTATTCATCATCTACCAACACTTACGATAGTTTCTTGGGTCACAGCAAAAAAGGAGACAGCACGACCACCACATGAGATTTTACTGAAATGACCCCCTACCTTTTCGGAAACTGGGATGAAAACTGACAACACGACATCTTCTGGATTCAGCAGAGTTTTTCCAAACCCAGTGAAGAAGTTTTCATTCATAGGAATTTCCCTTTCTCCCCCTAAGGATGGACAACGCATCATTTAATAAGGATGGGCTTGTTTGTTTTTGATAAAATATGTATTGTGATATGAAATGATATCACACTGAAACCCCAGATTCCTAGGTAGACAGAACACAGACAGGGATGCTTACTGGAGCAATTTATTAGCTTACACTGGCTAAATGTAGATATCTGCCATTCAACTTCAATGGTCATTTGTTAAAGGGATATACAGTAGTGGTACCTTGGTTTGCGAGAATAATTCGTTTCAGAAATGTGCTTGTGATCCAAAGCACTTGTATATCAAAGCAAATTTTCCCATAAGAAATAATGGAAACTCAGATGATTCGTTCCACAACCCAAAAATATTCATATAAAAATTAAAGTAAAAATACATAAAACAAATTAACCTGCACTCTACCTTTGAAAAGTTGTGATGGTGTGAGGGAGACGAGAGGGAGGAGAAGAGGAGGGCAACTTTCACTATAAACGGAATCACTGCTATCTGTTGGCTCACTGGAATCTTTTTCTTTTTGTGCGACTTTAACAAAAGACAGCTGCTTTTGTCTCCTTTTAGATTTCGCGGAAATGTGACATTGCATTGTCGTTAAACAGATTCATTGCTCGCACTACTATGGCCTTATTCGGAAGATGCTTTTCAACTAAATTTTGGCTATACGAGTGAGGGACGCTGACTGAGACCAAGCATGGGAAACGATTACCCACAATCCCGCAGCGAGAGAGAGAGAAGAACCATCGGTGCAGGTGTGATCACTTAACGCTAGGCAGACAAATCGTATACGTAATACTTGTATTGCAAGACCTTGCTCATTTATCAAGTTAAAATTTAGTAAGAATTTGTGCTTGTCTTGCAAAACACTCGCAGACCAAGTTACTTGCAATCCAAGGTTTTACTGTACTTTGATTTCAAAATGTTGGATGTGCTGATCAAATAAACAGCAGGAATAGGACAGAACCGCCATCATAATATAATGATGATAATATGAAGATGCACATTGTAGGGGTGTAACAATTCATCAAGGCACAAAATCATTTATTAGTGTTTAAAGTCACAGGGTGTAACAGGCATAATCTCAGATTTGTTTTGAGATTTTATTTTTGTATTTTGCATTGTTGGTTTGAAAACAGTACATGCCTAAAATGGAACAACTAAGTGTGAGATCATAGTTTGTTTTCAGTCTTATACATTGTCTATACATTAAGAACATTCTGATTTATTCATATTTTTCCCTTTTACTTTCAAGAAGGTAGGGATCTGCTTGTTTTAAGAAAAACACCGTCACTTAAAATGATTTTGAAATTTTATTATTTGCATTTTGCACTGGAGTCTGCAGAATAAGGAAAAACCTTAAAGAAATGGTTTGAAAACAGCTTTTTATTTTAAAATATACAGTATATATAGCTGCCTAAAAGGGAATGAATAAGAACTGTTAGATCTTAGTGTGTTTTCAGTCTTATTTTGTTGAATATATTGTGAGTGTATTGAAACGGGGGCCCTGAATCATCTATCGAGCTGAAATGTGAGCCAACTATCGTTGCAGCTCAAGTCATCTCTTATTAAGCCTCAGGGCCACTAACCTTGTGAGATAATCCTGAGGACACACCTTCCAGCACATAGTACAGGGTTCAAGTCAGAGTTTGGATAGGCGCTGACAATATTGCCGCCTAGGGACTGAAACATTTGTAAACACACACACATACACAGAAGTTCATACTTCTTGGAAACAGGAAAACTACAGAGAGCTCAGAATTTACATCACTATGAAAGCACCAGTAATGGAAAAGACCTTCACCCTTCCCTCCCTGGATGCCAGGAAACACTTACAGCCACGTTACGGATCTGCCAGCCTCCCAGATGACCCAGCTGTTGGACCAAGGCTGAGAAGGTCTCCACCTGCTCCAAGGGGAGCTCCAGTACCAGCTTCTCCAGCAGGGCCTTCACAGCAGACAGGGTGCAGCCGGCCCCCACCCACACGCCTGCACGGTCAGACACAGGGGAGTGTGGATCAAGTTTGAAGGTCTCTGCTCTGCTGGAAGAAGGCTGACAATGGGGGGAGGGGGGGCGCTACGGAAGGCTCACCCTGTGGAGTGTGAGTGATGTCGTAGAGCTCTGAGACTCTGGTAGGACAGATGATCACAGGGTGCCGAGAGCCTTTAAATTTCATGCTTGGACCTTATTGAGGAAGATTTTGGTGGTCAACTCCCACCCATAATAGAATGCTGCAAAACATTGTCTATGACAGAGAAGATGCTGGACTGATATCCTCTGGCCAGGAGAACAGTATATGATGCAGTTGTTTATATTTACTGTATATTAGAGGTGACTAGTTCAGGTCCAGAAAGTAAAAATCCAGAACAAGATTTTGTTTCAACCAACCAGCTGAGTACTCTGGGAATATGACTCTTGATACTCAGCTGGTTGGTTGAAACAAACTTTTTTACTTTCTGGACTGGAATTATTCACCTCTGAAGACCCAGATGGACTTACCGACATTAGTGTTCCCTAAGACAAGTGGGGCCTCGGGGTATCTGCCTTTGAGCTGGACCAGCTCTTCCAGGGATACAGGGGATACCCAGGTAGTCTGCTCCCCTTGAAAAGTCTGTGTGATTGGCCTCTGGGACTCGGCAATGAGCTGCGATGGGGAGGAATACACAGGAGTGTCAGAATAATAATGAGGATAAGAAACATTCAGACCTGCAGGACTTAATTTCACTTGGAAGAGGCAGTGAGACCTGGGGATCCACAGAGAGCCCTCTTCAATTCATG
Organism: Hippopotamyrus pictus; assembly: GCA_026781145.1. Taxonomy (NCBI): domain Eukaryota; kingdom Metazoa; phylum Chordata; class Actinopteri; order Osteoglossiformes; family Mormyridae; genus Hippopotamyrus; species Hippopotamyrus pictus. The sequence goes on from JAODLC010000001.1 coordinate 52,269,360, forward strand.
TGAAAGGCTTGCAGCCACATGTAGACCAGCAGGATCACCATGGACACCAACATTAAAGCCAAACTCCTCACTGCTGCTTCATCAGTGCCAAATAGTGCCAACAATACCAAGTTCTTTTGAAAATAACTCACTGCTGTGATTGTGCCCTAAACCTTTATTTACATTTTCTGCAAGGAGGATGAGCAGCTCTCACTTTATAAATCAGCCCCAAAAATGCCTTGTTATCCTTACGATTAGCTCTGGAGGAAAGATCAGCTCCTGCGTAGGGTCAAGAGGTCTAAAGTCATCCTTGCAGAACAACTCAGGAGCACCCTAGAAAGGAAAAAAAGTATTGCATTAACCACTGGATAAACAATGTCCTTTCAAATTCCTCCATTCAAGAATTTGGAAACCTTTTTCAAAAATAAGCATACATTAGGTGAAAATCTATATCCAACCAATGTGATGCTATGAACCCACAGGAATGACATTCATAGTGACAAAGGTCAGTTATTACTCACATTTTTGTCATTTGCAGATTGTCCATTCGCATAACATCCCTCCATGCTGTTGGCCTGACAGCAGTCAGAAGCCTGTGGAGAGACCTTATTAATCATAATTATTCAAGTTGCTAATCCTACCTTCATATTGATCAGTGAGAAGCAGATCAGGAGCTTAACCTCACCCTGCAAAACGTCCTGAAGCCATCAATGATGGGGCGGTACCCAGTGCAACGACACAGGTTACCTGTCAAACATGGGGGAAAAGATGGGAGGTCAGCATTCAGCATCTGAGTGTTACGATACGGATGTTTCGGGGGGGGCAGGGGGGGATCAGGTTACCCCCAAGGGCCTCTATGATGTCATCCAAAGTGGGCTGGGGCCGAGTCCTCAGCAGTGCGTACATGGACATCACCATCCCCGGGGTACAGAAGCCACACTGGGAGCCATGGGCCTTCGCTATGCGCTCCTGTAATCGCAATGAGAGCAAAAGAGGCGAGTGAAATCCCTGGAGGGTGAGTGAGGCCTCTGTAAGGGCAGGAACATGTCCTGTGGGGTAAGTGAGGTCTCTGTGAGGATAGGAGTGTATCCCCAGAAGTGAGTGAGGTCCCCGTGGGGGCAGAAGCATGTTCTGGGGGGGAAGAGGGGTGAGGTCTATGTAGGGGCAGGAGGGTATCCTGGGGGGTGAGTGAGGTCCCTGGGGGGGCAGAAGCGTGACCTGTGGAGGCCCCTATACTGTATGTCAAACACACGCTTCATTCTTCTCAGACATATATCTCTGGTGGGTACAGCTGAAATGAGGTTGAACATACAAATATATGTTCACACATATTTTATATTGTTATTTTATAAACTATAAACAAATATCAATACGATACAGAAATATTAGCGCAGGGCACTGGTGGTATCAGATCCTTTGGCTGTATGGATTTGAGAGCAAGAACAGCTGTGCGCCCACCTGCACTGCATGGATCCTGGTCCGGCAGCTGCCGAGACCTTCCGTAGTGGTCACCGCGGCCAGGTGAAGTTGGCACACGGGCAGCAGGCATGCATTGGCGGAAAAATGCCTGCTGAGTAAAGGAAGCCCAATGCGCTTCAGTGGCTCCACCTGGCAATGATGCATGTAACAGAAAGAGTGTAGAGAGCATGGGGCCAATTCACTCTGAGTGGATTACGAACATAACGAGGCCTGGCTAATGTATGCTATGAGAAAACGGGTGAGACTATGAACACGGTCACATGTGACGAGCTGCTGACTGCTGGCTAACCTTACTGCCACTGGCCAGTGAGGTCCAGTAATATGCCACTTCAATAACACGCGAATGATCTCCACAAATATGACCAGCCAAATCTTATTGTCTGAGTAAGACCTAACTGCATATCAGACTAAAAACCATGTGTGAGTTTGAAAATCAGCCAAGGTAAACAGCAGCATCCCCCCAAAATAAGGCACAGCTCTGGGAACAAGGCAGGATACGTGATGGTCTTTGTCCGAGGTTGATAGCGGGACACCATCACAGTGCAGGCTCCACACCCACCTCCTCCGCAGCTGTGCTTAGTGCCGGTCAACTTTACTGACAGAGCGGAAAGTCAAGGAAACCCTGTGTAGGCATGACATTCATCAAAGGAGAACATACCCCCGCAGGGCAGGGCTGGAATTTTGCCCATGCAGGTCCACCACATATACATACTGTATCTACCATGAAATCTGCAGATCAGAGCAAGTCCCCCACAATAAATTTTGCAGTAGTGCTGGGTGGTATGACCAAAAATTTATATCACGGTACATCACAATGTTGCTGTTTTTTTTTTCCAAGATCACCCTTACTGCAGCAGCCAGCATCTGCATCAGTAAAGTACATCTACTGTTTTTAAAAAGGCATGTTTTTATTAATTATTATAAAAAAAAACATTTACATACTACTTGCTTGGATTACTGAAATTCTCTCCTCTTTGGTCTCTCAAAGAAATCCCTTCATAAGCTTCAATTGGTTCAAAATTCAGCTGCCCGTATTACCACCCGAACCCCCTCCATCCACCACATCACTCCCATATTATCACCCGAACCCCCTCCATCCACCACATCACTCCGGTATTATCACCCGAACCCCCTCTATCCACCAAATCACTCCCGTTTTATTACCCGAACCCCCTACATCCACCACGTCACTCCCGTTTTGTCACCCGAACCCCCTCCATCCACCACATCACTCCCGTATTATCACCCGAACCCCCTCCATCCACCACATCACTCCCGTATTATCACCCGAACCCCCTCCATCCACCACATCACTCCTGTATTATCACCCGAACCCCCTCCATCCACCACATCACTTCCATATTATCACCTGAACTCCCTCCATCCACCACATCACTCCCATTATCCAGCAGCTCCACTGGCTGCCAGTTAAGTTCCATATTGACTTTAAGATTTTGCAGTTAACATTTAAGGCCATCCACAACCTGAGTGTCTAGAAAGGCACCAATAAATAAAATTTATTATTATTATTGAAATAGTATAAAGGTAAGAATAAAATATTAACAAAATTAAATAATAAGATAATCAAGATAAAAGATGAGACAAAACAAAAGAATAAAAATAGAAAGTGTTAGATGTGCAATGACAGTAGAATATGATCAAAGTGCAGGAAGTGACATAAAGTGTAATGTTCATGTTCAGGATACAGATGGGTCAGGGGCCTTTGGATTCATCCTATCTCCCACCCCAACCCCCCCCCCCCCCCCCTTTACAACGCACCTGCTTATAATACTCATTTTAGAAACTATTTTTATTGGAAGAAGCAAGAGATCCAATGTAATTTAAAATTACCTAAAACACTTCCATGGTGGAGAGATAATCAAATCATATCATATCATATCATATGATTATCGGGAGTGATAATCAGTGGCGTCACCAGGGCGCCATCCTGTGGCGAGAATTTCTGTATGTTTGGTTGATACCCGCGTTCAAATTGAAAAGCTAATTTCCAAAACTCACTGATTTCTTTTTGTGTATGAGATGTAACCTTAGTGTCAGGCTTCCTCTTCATATGTTACAGCGTCAGGAACCAAATCTCACTCAGTCCTCATGTAATCCAATGGAAAATGTATTGTAAATATCCAAATATCCAAAACTCACATTTCAAGAAAAGCAAGTCCATAGTATTTTGGTGGAGGGGTCAGAAAAGAAAACTTTTATCAAGTTTTACAAATATTCAACTGAACAGCTGAATACAGCTAACAATGTTTCATGGAATCTCCTATACTGTAATTCAACAATATATATGTGGTCAGTTTAAGCTTGAGATGAAATATTTTTTCTTGCAAGGAGAGAAATTTATTTCAAGTTCTTGGCTGTATCCATAAAGCTTCCTAAAAATGTCGCTCCTAGTGCAGTGGTTCTGCTGTCTTGTTCCTTTTTTAACTATACCGAGGTAAAATTTTCATGAAATTTTTATTGTGTGGCACCTTTAAAATTAAAATTTGTGTTTAGTTACCTTATAGCTGATAGCAGCAGCTTAATAAGAAACCAATATTAATATTTCATGAGAACTTCATCACAAGGATTTTAATTTAATGGTGCTATAGAAATCGAATAATTATTCATATGTTGTGGTGATAGTCAATTATTAATTTGAGTGAGAATATTTGTGCAATGGGGTGGGGAGGCTGCACATGGAGAGAAAGGGAGGAGAGTATGGTCATAAAAAGATGATTGAAGCAGTGTGTGGCTTAATGGGCAAAGGCTCTGTGGCGGTGATTGGAACATCACTACTGTAGCTCAGGCCTGACTTGGGCAGAATAGTCATGTCTATGGACCCTTGAGCAAGGCAGTTTACAACATGCAATGCCCTTTGCTGCCAAGCTTGCTATCACTTACATACTGAAATATCTATCCAGTGTAATGTGGCATACCATAGGTTACATTCTCTATATATAAGTATGGTAGTATCTGTCTTATATATA
>JAODLC010000001.1:52275668-52318122 GCA_026781145.1 Hippopotamyrus pictus
GAGCGGTTATTATTTGAAAAGAACGAACCTGCAAATGTCTCAACTGACCAATCAGAAGCAAGCATTCCAGAGAGCCGCGTAATAAGAAGTTTTAATTGTTAGAAGAGCACATACCGTTAACAGTGGTCCCCTTTAGATACACTACACAGATCAACGTTTCAGGCAGCGAACAATATTGCATAACGTTGCGCTGGGGGCGGTTTACCAATCGGACAGCGCATCATTCTGGGCCGGTGCCAGTGTAAAAATGTAAATAGCTGTGTGTATTTGGCATATGTTGTGTTGTTATTGTGTGTATCGCAGTGTCATGTATAATGTTCAATTTTAAGCGTTCCATATAGTAGTGTCTATACCCACCTTGTGTAACGTACATGAGTAGTCAGGGCAGCCATCAGGTGGGCAAAGTAGATACGTAATCTGAGATTAAATTGGATTTTTACAAAAATGTTGTTTTACGTTGTACTTCTTCCAGTAATGCTTGAACCTGCCTGAGCGTTACCGTTATTTATTTCCTATGGAAACGTTACGGATGGTATTTAAGCTACAGTACGGTATAGTGGTTTACGAAAGATTCATACTTTACAGCAAACTAAAATCGGAATACCGTCCAGCACTAATTCGTGGATGTTCAATACGGTAAATTTTGCTCTCACAACGGCATCGGCTCACTGAACTGCCAACAGCCTATATCAGATGGCCAGACAAGCCTAGCCTCGTCTTATCAATTAGTTCGCCCTCGTAGAGTAAGGAGCTGGGTGATCACATGACACGATCTGATGTCGGTTTCCTTAAATTCGCACCCTGAGGTGTCCAACACCTTGATGCGTCACTGGCATTTCATGAGAATAAAAGCACAAGTAAAGGATACGTTTTTCCCGTAGGTAGAAGACCAGCATAGTTTCTGGGTCGACATTCTCTTCCAGAATCTGTTGTCCACAAAAGTACCAAGTGAAGATGACGACTGGGTGATTCCATTTTAATTCAACAAAATCCCACAAAAGTTTTTGCATTGCCATTTTTTACCATCACGAAATTTAATGGCATGTAAATTAACAGCTTCCAGAGCTCTGATTTTTATTTCCCTTTGAGATATAGCGCCATTTTTACACCTCGGGTAGCAAAAAAATTCTGAGTGTTTCCTTATGAGCTGTATTTTTTTTTTCTCACCACATATGCTTACACACTGGTGAAGAGACAAACACATTCATGCAGAATCGCTTTCCCTTTTATTAAGTGCATAACAGAAATCATGCGCACATACATTTCGAATCATGAAAACACTCAGGGTATCACTGTAGTACTGTCAAGAGAAAAATGCAGGAATGACAAAAAGTTATTCCCTGGATATTTGAAATGCCACAGCTGTGCGTGACAATTGCGGGTTAGCAAAGCGCTTGCAATGCCCAAGTAATGAAGAAGTCAGTGAAATTTAAGACAAGAATGTTACCTTCTTCCCGTTGACATAGAAAAGCAGAGTTTTTGGGCTTCGCTTCTCAGCCATTTTCTGTTCGCCAGCAGAAACTTTGCAAAAAAAGTCTCCTACTCCCACTTGGCTGACCTAATCGGTACCGTTACACTTCCACTTCCAGGTGGTCAAATGATGTACGTAATTACCCTAAACGTTCATTTTTACACAATGGAGAGAAAAATGTAAGAGCCAGCAACTTCGTACGCTCTCACAACTGTGTACTTCGATCTCCTGGCCCCCCCCGGTAGAACAACTGTAAATGTTAATTATCTGTGGAGTATATACGCGTGTTCTTATACGGTGCTGCTTTGTTTTACCGATTTAAAAAAAATTAGCTTTCGTGTTTTTCTACACATTTCACAGTGCTATTATTTTTGATTATTATGCTAACAATAGTAGCAGTTTATTTCGATTGTGCCAGTTCTCCCCGGGCAGAGTTACAGATTTTAATGTAGAAAAATATGCGTCCCTCTAGTATTTCCAGTTCTGGACAGACGATGGCAGCATATTCAATAAAACCGCCGTAGCGGCGCGGTACGGAAATGGTATCTCATAGTTAACTTTTATAATTCGTCAAGTGAGCATTTCATTGCGTCACTGGGATCAAGTACCATATATCTTAACTCCACCTTGCATGAAAGCGTGGCGGTTTACATTACATAAACAGTCTTAAATAATTTATGTCATTTCTTAAACCACCAACACAGTTTAAAATGCTTACACATACAAATATTATTCAAAACATTCTAAGTTTAACGTCATCCAACATGTATCTGAAGTGCTATCAATTAATATTTAAAATACTATACAATAACGCATGAAATTGATCACTTGTCTGAGTGTTGTTCTTGAGCAAGTGGGTAAACAGGTTTTTAAAATGTTTTTTGTGTGAGTCCACAAAGCAAACACGGTAATAGTTATGAATGTGAGAAAGTACACTACATTTTTGAAAAAGGAGCCTATGTAAAAGTTTTTTAAAAAGTAATTTAAAACTATACAGATGGAAAAAAAAGTCAGATTTGATCCCTCGTGCTTGATTGTGGGAGTGTGACTTTGCTGTACACCATGAAGATGACGTCTCCAGCATTCTCACCTTCATATCTGTCCCTGTCTCCTTACCTACAGTATAATGCCCCCTTGCCTTCCCCTTTCACAGCCTGCTCACACCTCTTTGTGATTAAGTGGTAGCTGTTTGCTCAGGTTGAGACATGTTTGCATTTTGCTTGCGTCAGCATGGAAGTAGCGGAATGGAATGGCGGACAGAGGTGATGTTGAGTGGGTGGGTTCCTGATCAGGAATCGGTGTGGGGGCAAGAGGAAGACAGCACCAAGACATACCAGTGACATCAATCACTTAGTTTTGCTGTCCAAGTTAGTGGCTGATATTCTGGTGCGTAAAATATCACGTCCCCCTCCCACCAATGGCAAGTCTATCCCTTCCCCTAAACCTGCATAATGTAGCAATAACAAAAGATTTCCTCAGGACACTCAGTGAACACAAGGGCCAAGTCGCCATTGGAAGGTGTCCCTATTTACATCTATTTTATTTAGCATTCCACTCTTGGTCTACGCTGGTTGGTGTTAAGCTGTTTTTACTCTCAGGATGGTCACAATAACACAATTGCTCTTCACCTATTTCTCGACCCTACTGCCTTTGCTCTCTGATACCCTCGGTTCCCCGCACAAACATTATTACAACACCATAACACCACAGGGAACTGCTTAGCTGCTGTTACACACATGTGATTATGTTATTGCCACAAAGAGGTTTGTTTGCTGCTGATAACAGACCACTGGGGATAACACACACACAAGCACACAGACAAACACGCACACACACATCGACATGTGCGCTTCACCCCTGACACTCTTAACAGTGAAATCCATGGTAATAATGGTGTACATGAAGGATTTTTACAGGAATCATAAATTTCTCCCACCTCTGTCACCGACGTAGGTGTCTATGCATGCAGTAAACTGTGATTCTACCAGGAGCTTGGCAGGTTCAGGCCAGGTTCTGACGTCAGGACCAGGAATCATCTGGCACAGCTGTCTGCACGGCCTCCCTCCCGGTGAAGCATCCCTGAGCCTGCAGATGGGTGTCAGGGTCTCATCTCCAACTTTGCTAATAATTTGGCCCGTTAAGCTACAGGTGAGGAGGTCTAAGCCTGCCATAGGGATCCAGGAAGCCCCATCTCGCTCACATTGTTGGAGTGCTCGTGACCTGCCATGACTTGTCGACACAGAGCAAACATCTGGTACACCAAAACATCGCCTCCTTTGACGGCGTAGTGTGTGTGGCGTGTACAGCATGTGCAAGCGGCAGTCGGAGTCTTGCTGGTGTCACAAAGGAGTGCAGGACGTTGTGCCTGAATGCAGAATGATCTGGAAGAGCTTGGATGAATGAGACCATTCCCCTAGCTCACCACAGTGCAAGCACTGTTCTCTGAACTGAATCAGGAAAATGTTCCAGGCTGTCTGCAAATGAGCTGAAAATGTTCCGGGCTGTTTGTGATCGGAAGTGTTATTTCAATGTTGGACCTCTGAGCAAGGTTCTTAACCTCCATTTTCTCCAGAGACTAAGTATGTGTGGTTTGATATTGATATTTTGACCCGAATGTTTCATTTTGAAAATTGATTCTAACATTAAAATGTAACCTGGCGTCCTGAAAACCTGAGGTCTGCTACAGCTGTAAGCTCATATAAATCAAGGGTTAAAACATTACTATTTGCTGCAGATTTTCAATAAATGAAATCAGTTTAGTCAATATAACTTCTTTTCAGTTAGCTATTTGTATGGCTTTTAGTTCTTTAAATTTAATTATTTGTCTTTTAAATGTGATTTTAATGTCTTTAAATGTGTCCTTTTGCCTTTGTAAAGCACTTTGAATTGCTTTGTGTCTAAATTGTGCTATACAAATTAATTAAAGTAATTAAAATGCTTATATCACAGAGAGCAGGACATGAATTACTACAAGGTAGTAATCCCCCCCCCCCTTTTTAGCATCTCAGTTGGGAAGGACCAAATATGAGTATTGGTATTGGCTATACCAGTCTTGGTTTTGAAACGACTTGGATCAAAATGAAAATCAGTGGTACTGTATCGCCCATCCATACCTGGGACTAGATGACCCTGCTTTCTATGTATGTCACTGTGGATAAAAGCATCTGCTAATTAACTAACATACAATTTACAACTAACATACAATTTGACAGTGACCATGACTGCACTCCATCAAGAATCACAGCAGGGTTACACCATAGACCCCAGCGATGGGTCTGGAGGAGTGACCCGGAGTCCATAAGATGCCCTGACAGTCCATATTCAGCCTTTGTTTGTCTTTGTTTGATTACTGTTTTTCTGGAGGATGCTTGCTTATCTGTAGCTGCGTGAGTCAGCACTTTGGAGGGGGAGGTACCTCATAAGGTCTGTGTATCTCTGAGAAGGTATCCAGTTATTTTCTCTTTTGTCTTTTTAATAGTTCCCAAGGACTTATACTGCTAACGGTGCTTTTACTCTGCTAATTATTTTCTATGAGATACTAAAGTTGAATAGTGATTTGGCTAAACGGTTGGTTGGGTTTAATGTGCTCTTTCTGCCTCTACTGCAGGGGTGAAGCTGTTTTTACAGAAACTGTCCAGGCAGTTAGGTAGTTACTCTTTGTGTCTGGGCTGTAGTGACTCATCCACGTTACTGTGTTTGACCCCCTGATAATAAAGTTTATGCCAACCTCGCTATGTGTGTGTCAGTGCACACTGCCCTCCCTGGCCACACAGCCTGGCCCCAGCACCTTCCTCAGGCCCCTCTACCTGCACATTCTCCCATAAGTGTGCTGGCTCTTGAAATAGGCCTGCTTCCTATTAGACACCCAGAGCATTGGTGGAGGTTAGCAGTTAGCATTAGCTTGGTCAGGAGGAGGACCAGCAGATGAAGGTTTGCAAACTCTCTTCCCCAAGAGTCCTCAGGCACTGAGTCTCAGTAATTACGTTTCTGTATTAAACATTACCTGCCCTCGTTGTGAACAGGCTAGCAGAGAAATTAAAATTGCAGGCCTTAATCTCCACCCTCACCAATGAATCCTGACAGGAATGACTTATACTGTACAAAGGGGAATTTTCACACAAAGTGATGTATGTACTTGAAAAGGCAGGGTCAGGGACCTTGCTCAAGGAACCAACAGTGAAATTTCTCTGCCAACACTAGGATTTGAACTGTTGAGCTCCTGCTGACAGGTACAGCATCTTAACCCACTGCATCACTCACTACCAACACCAACAACTATTAATCTCTTTAGACATCACAGTCAGTTTGAATACTGTCTTTGCCCTCAACTGTTCTTTTAATCATTCGTGATAGGTGCTCTTCACTTACTGCCATATAATTTTAATGATTCACATAGAACAGGGGTCTTCAACAGGAGCCTCTGTGGAGGAACTGCAGGGGGTCTGTGAATCATTGTGTAATGACAAATTACTTTTTGTGAAATTTTCCACAAAATGTCTATACATTGTATATAGAGCCAGTGACCAAGTGATAAGTCAGGAAACCAGTGATAAATAATCAGTGTAAACTGCTCTATGAATTAAACATGCACGCTTGTCTCTTTATGCAACGTTATTGTCCAGGTGCCCTGCTGGGACAATAAAGACTAATGTAAAGTAAGCCAAAAACACGCTACATTAATGAACACAGTCACATACAGTGTTACTAATGAGGTGTTATTCAACAGAATGGTCATGCATGTGGTAATATTGAAATTTTGTATATTTATTTTCATGTATAACCTCCACTGCAACATAGTCACTGCGCTTGTTCCATTTAATTCAATCTGCTTTGTGTCTTGTACTTTAAATGCCTGTAATACTGTAAAAGATGAAAAGAAACATATAGATATCCACACCCAATAGTGTTGTCTAAATTACCTGAAACACATTAACACACACCTTAGAAATCTATGAAGTAAAACTGAAATTAAAAAAACAAAAAAACTAACAATTCTAAACCTAACTCAATAATGTTTATAGTCTTTGCACTATAAGCATCAAGACAAATAAATAGGTTAATAGGGTCATTTATATTTATTCATTTATACATAAATAAATAGGTTAATATAGGTAATGCACATGTTAATACAGGCCAGGCCTAATCCATAAGAGAGTATTAGAATGTGTAAAGAAGGGGGTCCTTGTTTCATCTCACTGTCCATCAAGGGGTCCCTGGTCTGAAAAAGGAAGAGCCCTGACATGGACAGAGTGAAAACATACACCTTCATGCCATGGCTTGTTATGGCCCTGAGACTCTGAGCGTTTACACCTAACATGAGCTCTGCCAGGTGGATAGGAGCCTTGTTTATCCCAACACTGATTAACAGTGCTTCTGGAACCTTCCGCGTCACTTTTATAGTATCTAATGAATACCTACACCAGAGATTACTAAATCACTAAGGACCTGCAGATAAAAATAGTAGGCTGCACAAAATTGTAAGCATACTCTGTACAACGCGCTAGAAGGTATCAGTAAAGCTGAGACAGGGAGACACCCAGGACTATGAAACGTGTCTCACACACCTGCACATATTTGCTAGTGTGTTACTAATTACACCCCACTTCCAGAAAGATATAATCAAGTAGACAACCAAAGGCTTATTGTGATGATATTGCACACTACGCAAACACCTCATTGTATGAACAATAGCAAATATAATTAGAACAAAACCTATGAACAGGACTAGTCACAGACCTGTGCATGACAGAGTTTGTGCAGGGATATTGGGGTGGGGAACGGATTTCAGGTAAAGGGGTTTAAACAGAATTAGTCAGACTAAACAGCACCCCATCAGAAAGCCATCTGGGAATATTATCATGTATGGGGCAGCAGGGTGCTGAGACAGGGGTGATTTCGTCACCCTATATTTTGTGAAAAATCAGGCAGTTGGCCTGACTGTGTCATGGCTGGCCAGAAATCCGCAAACGCTGATTAAACATGGCTGAAAGAAACTGAAACAAGCACACAATTTGCTGCCTCTGGAGTTGAGCGAACCTGAAAGCATGCCCATGTAGATGTTGTATTTAACTTGGAACCATTTCACTTTCTGATTAGGGCTAATCTGATTACTGTATAAACCATTATCTGAAAGGAAGTCATGTGACCCTCCAAGGAAGGTTATTACCGCTAACAAACAAAGTCACTGCCCCCTCAGCAGTAAAATGTTGTTTTCCCAATGGACAGAGATGCTGTTGCAATATTTCCCAACGGCCTTCACAAATTCATCAAAGGCCCTTTTTAACTCCAGACCATTCCCTCTGTGAAGAATGTGCACTCTCCATACCCCAAATCTAAATTCTTTACACCAGCGGGGGTTTTCCAATTATAAATCCTCCCTGCTGTGGTTGAGAAGCTCTAGACTCTTATATGTTGTACCCTGTATCCAATCTGGCCTCAAATGTTAGGCGCAGAGTCCCCCCCCACCCCCCTCCGTTTACACTCCCCATGCTGAGGGCTACATGAAACCAGACCCCATTAAAATAATTTCATACAGGTTGCTACACCACCCTCCATATTAGGCAAATAACAAGCCAAAGAAATCTGGACCCTCGCCCCCCCACACACATGTTGTTGTCCGCCAGAAGAAAAGGGCCACGGTCTCTTTCTAAGGTGTGACATTTAATCTACTCTTTCAACATAAATATTGTGATGAGCAACTTAAGTGTATGAGCTGGATCAAACATGGTTTCTGGGGCCCAAGCATCCAAGTCTCCAAGGCCATCCGGTTAGGCCTGGAATAGCTGGAGCAGCACCGATGTCTGGTTTACAGATAAATGTGGTCACGGTCGTCTGCAAGGACACCTGCTGGCTGGTCAGGGTGTCAGTCAATGTCACCCCACACCTGTCACGGTCTGCAGGAGGAATTCAGCACCTCTCTAACAGAAGAGGGGGATCTGTCTTCAGGGTACAGGGAGGTACAGGGAGTTCATCATGAGGCATTGAATGGGCCAAACCCACAGTGAAAGGAAGCTTTATTCGCCATTTGTACAAGTACATTGGCATGTTTTTTGTTTTGCGTTTCCCATCATGCTTTCCTATTTTGGGACAGACACAATCACATAGACAATGGCATAGAGAGTTTTTATTGGGGGGAGGGCACAACTAAATAGCATAAAGCAAATGTTTATTTAATGAAGCCAAATTAAGTATTGCAAGTTTATGTCTCCCCAGGATCCTACTGTATGTCCTTGTAAATAGAAGGGACAAACTTTCATCAAATGTCCTGGGAGCATTTTCGAGGTCAAACGCCCAAGATGTCAACAGAGATGACAATTCTTCCAAGCATGGGATTCAAACTCACAACCATTCAATCTCAGGCACAAAAGCCCAACTGGCTGAGCCACAAACAGTTAGGTGAGGTTGCTGGGATACTGAGACTAAGAGAAACTCATACAAAGACTTCTCTCATTTTGATGTCTACCAACATATTTCACAGCCGTGTGATTAAAATGAAAATCAAACCACTGTTCAATGTCGACTTACCAAAATGATTCCTGCATCCTTAAAATTCAGACTGCTGCTGTTTTGCTTTAATGAGATATTTTTCTGGATGTCTTTCAGCATCTCATGCGAGCACCTAGGAGGCGTCTCCCATGGCGATTGTCATGGTTACGCTACTCCATTCCAGTAATGCCACATTGTTAAATCTGGAGGAGTTTGCCTCTGGTGTCTTATAGACCTGCCGGCTCACATTTCCCCCTTCACATTCAGAGCATCATCCGACTGGGTCTCCTCAAGGGGGGGAGGGGGGTGCTTCTCACTGATGGGGAGGAGTAGAGAAGGAAGGACGATGGCAGGAGATGAGCACTGAGGTACGGTCCAGAATCTACGTCAGGCAGCCAGTGCCTGTGAGCTGAAGGAATAAAGCAGGGATGGAGCTGGCCCCCAGATTTGAAGATGATGTGTGGCTTGGTTGGTTAGGCCTCTGTTGCCAGTTCAAATCCCAAACTCTGGAGAACAGCCACATTTCCTTTGGGCCCTTGAGCAAGACCCTTATTCTCCCCCTGAAAACTGCTTCAAGGGCTCCGGATAAATGGCTGACCTTGCAGTCAGACCCCAAGCTTCATTCTCACCTGTGTGTATGTATGGGCCATAAAGAAAGGAGAACGTGATTGGATATGTGGAAACAAACACATTCCGGTATACTAGTTCAAGTGGCAAATAAAGCATCATTTAATTGGGGAGGTGGGGGGCAGAGTGTGGGTTTATCAAAGTTTTTATTTTACCCCTATGAGGGGGGAGACTGATGTAAAGATTTCTTGAGGAAAAACAAGCCTGAAATGTTTGATGGGGAACAAAGAGCAGATGAAGCGCAAGAGTAGCCTTGTCAGCTGACACCCCTCCACCCCCCAACACATGGACCACACCATCATCGACCCACAGAGCTCTGGGTCACTGCCTCCAGGTTGTGGTGATAATCCCTGACATCAACCCACTGCGACACTGAACTTTTATGTGCCGCCCTCCTAATGAAACCATATTTTACTGTAAAAGCTGTTAGTAAGTTTCTACATATATTGATTTGTTCCTGTTTGGCTGTATACTGTACTGCATTAAGAATTTCTCTTAAAACAAGTCTTTATGATAAGTAACTTAATTGCTTTGGTTTTGATTGAAGTAATCATTTATTTTGTGTGGAATGTCGTGGTAAGTTTAAACTTACATACTTACATTAATTTAGAGAGTTTGTGGGTTTCTGTGCCATTTGATTTTAAGAGACTATCTCCAAAGACCAAAAGGCCGTAACTGGTTGCTTGACCTCCCAGAAAGCCGCTGTCGGTGATGGAACGATGCTGTGGCATCTCAGCAACATCTATGGCAGCATTCAAAATCCCAGAAAATGAAAAATAAGCATGGTCCGTGATCAAAGCTCAGAAGCAGACCTGATGGTAGCTTCGGTCTTCATATCAATGCCATTTTATGATCTCTTTGTGCGTGAAGGACTGTATCGCTCATTAAGAGCCAAGTCACAGAGGAGTAATAACTGTTAAATCCTCATAAAAATCCAAAGACCATTTCAGCAGAATCCAATAACATGGAACATCTACCACAGAAACAGAACCCTTAACGCCAGCAGTGCTAAGATGAGGGGTTCAGCTGAATCAGATCCTTATCTTTTGTGCTGAGTGGTGAAATCAGAGGTGGGCTGGTGGCCACGCCCACCCATTTGCCATGCCTGCAAGCCACTCTGGAATTCCCAGGTGCAGCCAACATGGCCGCCGCACCAAGAAGCCCCCTCTGCCCATAGATATAAATATGAAGGCACCTCATTGGCTGCTGCTGGCTGTCGCTACTTTATGTCTGTGCATCTGCCATATTGGAGCAGTCAATAGCCACTAGTAAACAAATACAATGAATACTGAGAGAAGCAGACTTCTCTGCAAAATCCACTGTAATGCGATTAATTCTGAACCAATTTTCCATGTCCCACTCTCACCAGTGTGGGGAAGCAATAAAAAAGGCCAATAGAATGTTGGGTTACATCTCTAGGTGTGTGGAATTTAAGTCAAGGGAAGTGATGCTACGATTATATAATTCCTTGGTAAGACCCCCCTAGTATATTGTGTGCAGGTTTGGTCACTATACCTTAAGAAGGACATTGCTGCCTTGGAAAAGATGCAACGTAGGGCTACGAGAATGACTCCTGGTCTTAGAGGAATGTCTTATGAGGAGAGTTTAGCTGAGCTGAATCTGTTTAGCTTTGAGTAAAGGAGACTAAGAAGGGACATGATCCAGGCATATAAGATTCTAACAGGTATGGATGCTGTTTAGCTAAATGACTATTTCGATATTAGTTTAAACACTAGAACTCGTGGCCATAAGTGGAAATTAGCGGGACATTTTAAAACAAATTTGAGGAAGCACTTCTTTACACAGCGTGTAGTTAGAGTATGGAATAGTCTTCCTACCAGTGTAGCACAAGCTAAAACTCTGGGTTCCTCTAAATCAGAGCTAGATAAGATTTTAACAACTCTGAGCTATTAGTTAAGTTCTCCCCAAACGAGTTTGATGGGCCGAATAGCCTCCTCTCCTTTGTAACTTAAATGCTTTCTACCAAAACATGAATAATTTTCTCTCGAAAATGTAGGCTACACAATTTTTGATTCCCAGGCCCCATTTAAGAGAAGAACATCCATGCATCCCGAGACACATATGCTAAGTGTCACGATTGGCACAGGGAAGCAGGCGAAGAAAGCCGTGGATACGAACAAGAGGGGTTTATTTGCAGGGTAACACACTCCAAAGCACACGTAACGTTAATGATCGGACTGGGGAAACAAACTGAAACGTGCAGTAAATACATTGAACTATTGAGAGCAACAGGAAACAGCTGGTGAACATGGGGAATCATCACAGGGTAGATGAGGGGGCGTGGCACACGGGAGGATCGGACGAGCGGGGCATGACACTAATGTCACAAGTATTTTATTGTAATGATCATTAATCTTCACTTCAGACATAGACACACACTGTATAATAATAGTACAATTCCATAATATAATACGACATTACAATACTACATATAATCTAGAAATTACATACATGTGCTCAGAATGAAAAAACAGTGATGCCAAATTCAGTTTTGTCGTTACATCTAACAATTAATAGATGCAAGTTACTCTATATGTAATGTTTACTTATAATTTTACCAAAATGATATCTGGAACAAGGAAACTTTATTTGACAAATGAAATTTCCCATTTGGTAGTCTATTTGTCTTATGTGAAAGGGCAGGGCAATTAAGTTAAAATATTTTAATGAAACAATGTGACAATAACTATATACAGATAAAAAGGAATAAAAAATAACCCTGCTCACAACAATGGTTTGGTGATAACCAGAATATCCATATTAGAACAATCTAAAAGGGACATTTACTTGCAGTCTCAGGTCTAGTGGTAATTCCAGTTACATTAGAATGAGATCATCCGTATGCTCGTCATTATGATTAATTTGAATTATTTTATACACTAGCCTTGTTCAGATGGTCTGGAAAGTAAGCAAAAAGAGAAGGGATCACACATTCCTTCAGACGCTCAATTTGCCCATTTCTGTCAAAATCATCTGCCTTGATCAGGGCTACAGAGAACTGTGGTATCATTAGGCTCAAAACCTTTCTGTCGGCCAGCTATGGCCCGTCCTTTCTTTAATCCAGGATCTTTGGGGAACCTTTGACAAAAATCAATATGTTAAAATTACTTGTGGTATGTGGGTGAATGGTGCAGCCAGCACATTCAGCTAGCACCATGATTTAGGCTAGTTATTGTATATAACCTCATGAGCGCAAACACGTTACAGCTGACAAGTTTATGTGAACTATACAGTGAATGAGGACATTTAGTTCCGTAGTTCTTTAACAATTACTCATAACGTTATGTTTTCATTAGGTAGCCATCACAACGACGGTGTCAGGTCATTTTCAGGATAGTCTGAAGTGACAGTTCATGTTCATTTACTAACAAATCAGTAAAATACAATGAAATTGCCACTTACTTGTGAAAAGTTATCCCGTGATACCTGTTTTCACAGTTTTGTCTGTTTGTACACCCAAATGCTACACATGCCTACGGCAGTTGTCCAAGCAGTCTTCTATCAGTGACTCGACTGTTGACTGCCCCAATATAGGGACCGTGCAGATGCACATCCAGTCGCAAACGCGGTATTTAACTTTTTCTATCTATGCCTCTTCCCCTCAGATGCTTTCATCCTAAGCCACATGGACCACAGGTTTACAGCTTAGCTGTTTATGCAGGTGTGTCATTCCTGCTGTAGATGCTTCGGAGTTGCTACCAGCAGTTTGACTGAAATCGCTCCTCATAATGCATCGTGACACTGAGACCCTCACAGTATAACACTAGCTTATCCCAGTCCGGTCTCTCTCCTGCCTCCAGTTCTCGTACAACAAGTGGCTTTTCATCTTACATTTTCATTTTGTTTATTTAGCAAATGCTTTTATCTAAACTTTTTTGAGAAAGCAGGGTCAGACTGTCGCTTAAGGGCCCAATGGTGACATCACTCTGCCCAGGGATTTGATTCGGCGACCACATATGGGCTCTTCAGCCTTACTATGGTACACTTATATCAATCTCAGTGTAATCTCTGCCTTTCCTGTGTCCTTGTTGACAATGGAGTGTGTAAATACTGATTTGAAGCAGGCAGTGAAGTGAACCTTCCATTTGTCTTTTGGGTGAATCACTGACCTTCAACTTTGTTTTCCCTTCCCTGGAGGACTCACAAACTCCTGTGCACTAGGCTTGCACTCCTGTGCACTTTGGATCTGCAGGACTTGGTATCTTACAGCATTGGAGTGCTACTGTACCCCTTACAGACGGCTGCAGTCGGTTGTCATTGGCAGCTGCCTGTCCACTCCTTATGGTGGGGGTCCGATCACTGGGATAAAACCTGCTAGCAGCTGGCCGCTAGCAGCTGTTTGGGGAATCCGTTGACTAGTATCCATTTCCTGACACGCTGGCAGGTCAAGTATTGAGTCGCCATGAGTGGATATGCCGTTTATCTGTGTCCCGGCTTATTTCATGACCCAAAGTGTGTCTAATGGA
Organism: Hippopotamyrus pictus; assembly: GCA_026781145.1. Taxonomy (NCBI): domain Eukaryota; kingdom Metazoa; phylum Chordata; class Actinopteri; order Osteoglossiformes; family Mormyridae; genus Hippopotamyrus; species Hippopotamyrus pictus. Next base: position 52,289,739 of record JAODLC010000001.1, read on the forward strand.
TACTTTACAGTGACTTTCGCACAAGTAATTTGATCCAGGGGGCCCATTCCTAGATGATAAGCAAAATCTTGCCCTTCTACAGATCCTGCTCCTCATGCTGTCAGGAAGCTTAAACAGATGCTTTCAAAAGTAAAAAAAAAAGGAGCAAATTGCACTCCTAAAAGATGCAAGGGGTGGGGGAGTGGGGGGGAGCTGAGGTGATTAATTACCATCTGCTACAGAGTAGTGGGGATGTCACGGAGGCCTTGTTCACAAGATGCTGAATCGGGGGAGATGATGCTGTAGCTATAATGTCATAATCGCTGTGTCAGATACATCTAACTTCAGCTCTCTCTTTTGGAAACGTCCACCCACAAGCTCTTGTCTGTCCCCGCTCCTCTTTTTGATAAGGGGTTGATAAATATCTCAGACCCAGTGCCCAGTGTTGGTGTACATTCTATATTTTGTTTTCCCTCTACGTTTACATTATATAAACACACATAATACACATATTTAGGAGACACAGTAACACTTTTGAGGGGAAAGCAGTATCAGCCAATCCCTGGAGCATTTGGGGGTTAAGGGCCTTGTACAAAGGCCCAATGGTGACATCACTCTGTTGACTATTTGAACAGGTGAGCCACATATCACTTGCCTACCTCGTTCTAGCCTGATGCTGGTAACTAATCAGGATATGTTCATGCTGTTACATAACAGTTCACTGGCACATGGTCAACAACATGCTTAAGGAACATAGCAGTCTGTAGGGTTCCTGCAGCCAGGAGGTACAATGCAGCTGGATTGTAAATCCAGAGTCTTTGTGCGGGTCAGGTCTGAGTAGGTAGCAGCAGCAAGAGACACTCAAAAAACTGATGGTGACACGTTGAAATATACAAAATCCCTAGTCAGGAAAACTAACACTGTACTTAAGGCCATGTCAATGGGCATTTACAGTATAAACACATTCATAATGACGCTCTCATCTATAATGCACTATAGATACCTTTATAATCCAGTACAAAGCATCCTTAATACTTATACCGACCATTATAATGCATTATAAAGGTATCTATAATGCATCATAGATGAGAGCTACATAATGTATTCAAAATGCATAATACACATGGCTATAATGTGATATGCAATTTGATAAATATTTATAACCATGTTTATAATGCTTTATGAATGCATTATTATTTGCTATGAATGTGTCTATAAATTACTAAAAAAAAACGGCTTTAAGTAAAGTGTTACTGGAAAAACCTCACTGATTTACTGAGGCTAATTAATTTTCCATCTTGCCTTTCGATTCAGAGCACAGCGGACTTTAAAAAAAAAAAATGCTGATTTAGTAAGGAAAAAAGATAAAAAGAAGATCTTGCCTGGAAAATTCCCATGGACTTTCTGTTTGGGGAAGTAACTCTGATGTCCTGTATAGCTTACTAACAATGACATCATGGCTGCAGGCACATTAAGGTTTACTAGAAAAGGAGACTACCTTTCAGTCAGCTGTCAGACATGTACCTGCAGGGGTGCTGCATCCCATAATGTGGAGGGAAGGTGGCAGGCAGGAGAAAGGAACACAACAGCAAACAAAACTGCCACCTGCCCCCATGTTCCTCCGAACATGTGACAATAAAACTTGAAGCTTGAAAAGTTGTATCATGTGCCGATATCAGGTCTGTATTATCTGTATAACTGAACATGGACCGTAGACATGGGATTGTCACACAGCTTGCGATTGACTGAGTGGGGGTTGCCAGGGTGGTGTGTTCAATCTACCAAAAAGGCTTCCAGTGGGAGTTCCTACATGTGTGGGTTTCAAGCGGTGGGAGGGGGGCAGGGGGGTACAGAGTCATGGGTGTGGGTGAGATGCCACCGTGCTGGGGGCCAGAGGTGCCCTTTAATTACACAGCAGCCACCATGCTAGGCTGCCCTCCCAGTGACCCCCCACCCCAGCACCTGATGGCAGACAGCCTATGCTATATGAAAAACTAGTTTGTAAAAGAGTTACAGAGAACAACCTGCCAGGTCTTCATCTTGACATCTTCTACTGACTAATGAAAGGGCTCTTGGCCCTCATATGATCAATGCACTCAGCTTTGGCTGCATCCCTCCCATGATGCATCACTCCTGTTACATATGTACATCTGAGTGTTAGATTGCTTTGTCTAGGTGCCGTTCGATGACCAGTTCTTCGCTGGCTTGATTTTGCCTTGGGGACAGGCAAAAAATGCTCTCTGCTACACAGGTAAAACTGGAACATCGTCAAGCTCACCGGACCATCGAGCACCACATGGCTGACACAGGGAGGATGAGAAAACACCCAAACCAGTTCCAAACAGATGCACATTGTGCTGTGCTCCAGATGACCTCATCGCTGCCTCAGAATGATGGTGGGAGTGATTTTCCATCCCTCACTGGGGACAATCAAGGGCGTACATAGGCCGGCCCAACGCCGCTGGACAAAACCTAGGGCTGCTTATGACAGTAATCTCAGCACTCATGAGCTCAATTGGGTTTCTGAATACCAAGGGAAAGACACACGGTTGCTGTGGTTATTAATCACCTCACAGAAAATTCACCTCTATAAATGTCATTGCACATCTATTTCAATTGTTGGTATACTGGTATCTATTTCTGTCTATTATACAATAATTTTATCTGAATTACTTTTATTGTTATTTTATTCTTATTTTTATTCTAATTTTGCTAAACTCTTTCCCTTTTTGCTTTGTATTGCACATTTCATCAAGCACAATCCAGGAAGCAGGTGTAAAGGCATTTCACTGCACAGGGTTACAGTGTATGGTTGTGTAAGTGACAAATAAAAAAACTTGCAACAGCATTTATGTGTCTCTTAATCAGTAATAAAATAAATGACACTTTAATGAACTTGTTTTAAAAAACGGCTGGGATACTGTATGTTGACAATCTGATCTGGTTGTGTCATCATTTCATGTGTATATTTCCTTATTTACAGCTGCTTGTTTTTTCTCACACTCGACATTTTCTCAAATTTTAGACTCATCAGAAAGCCCCTTTTTGCTTCGATGGCAACATTGCAGACTCTTGGCATGGTTTCATCCAGCTCCCAGATGCAGACTGGAAAGGTCACCTGAGCACCACTCCATTTCCTTCCTGGTTCACAAGATAATACTTACTACATAACCACGAGTTGTGCTTAGAGTCATTATCTCGTTGAAAAATGAATGATTATCAGTAGGTGTGTCTAGACATTTGATTGGTACTGTATGAAAGGTTATTACAGTAGAAATTGTTCAAGTGAATCTGCTGTTTAAGATTAATGCATGTTTGCCAGTTTGAATTTGGAATGATTTGATTGGATAAAATTAACCAAACAGGAATCAGGAAGTTTGAGTTGTGAAATTGCAGGCAGTATGCTGAGTAAATGGTTGAGGAATGAATCTGCCTCCATCTGTTGCTAATTGTTTGTGGAAGAACCCACAACTTCCAGCTCCTTCATTCTCCTGCCCGTCATTTATTCCCCTGGTTAAGGAGACAGACTTACTATCAGGGAGCTGTATCTCTGGTCCTCTGAGGTGTTCTGGTAATATATGGTAATTTACACCCTGTGGTATTTACAACTTAATGTGCCATGCAAGTTCATACAAGCACATATTAACTCCCAAAGACACTGAGACACAGGAATCTGGCTGCTCCTGGTTGATTAAAGTAACCGACAACAGGAAGGGTCCTGACCATCCTGCCTGGGTCCTGGAAGAACGGACCTCTGTTTGTGCTCCTCTACATTATGACATGGTCAATTTCTCATCAGTTTCTCCAGTTTGACCCCTTTCCCAGCCCTAACCTTAACCAAAAGTAACCAAACAAAATGCATGATTTTTAGCATTTTTAGTTTTTTGATTGGAGCCACAGACTTTTATAAAACTGAGTTGTCCCCTATGGGGACTGAAAAAATAACAGATTTTTATCACATTGTGGGTATGTTTGGTCCATAACCCCCCCACACACACACACACACACACACGTCCGCCGAGGGGTGAAGCTTGAGTCACTTTGGGCTAATTAGACAGTGATCATCACATCTGATAAAATCTGCCTTCGAGCAATTGAGTGTATTACGGAGAAGGAATCAGTTTGGCCTCTGCCTGGTATTTAACAGTAGCCCTGGGAACAAATGGTTTGTCTATTCTGTACCTAAGGGCCACGGATAAGCAGTAAATAGGATGATGAAGATCCATCCGTCCATTTTCCAACCCGCTTTATCCTTAATGGGTCGCGGGGAGGATGATGAAGATATTTATACATTTTAAATTAAAAACACAAACCAAAAACTATTAAACCGGGAGATAAAATGAGGTTCTTAAAATGTTTACAGCCACATGAAACACAGGATACCATTAGAAAGTTTTCAACACAACATGCAAAACAGAAGAAATACCACATACGTGTATGGAAAGATACCACATACGTGTATGGAAAGATACCACATACGTGTATGGAAAGATACCACATACGTGTATGGAAAGAAGACACATGCAGGTCTTTACACGTTATATAAATATGTTGTATGTTGAAATAGCAGTTCAGCAAAATGACAATATTTAATTTCTTAAGAATGGAATACACCTCTTTAAAGCACACCAATTGCTTAACAAATTAAAATTCAGAATTATTCTCTGGAACAAAAAACGCTGTGGTGTGTGAGCCAAGCCGTGAACGTCTTGCCAGAAAATGGCATGTTGCTGGGACACACCCTCAGCTGGGAATACTGTGTGACACGGCAGGGAGGTACAGTAAGATGCCTGAAATTCCCTGGAAGTGCTTAGCTTAATTAATCACCTTCCTTATGAGTATAACCTTTTTTTGTAACAATCACCCCATGAGCAGAGGGAGCAGCCCTGGAACACTCCTTTTGAGTGAGGTAATGTGACCCGTCCACACGCAGAGTAGGTACACTGTTTTAATCATTTGGTGTTTCTGTCCAAACCTCACCGACCATGAGAAGAATGTGCTGATACTGAGCCCTCACATCGCCGCCACCTCCCTCCCCCCCCCCGTCCCCCTGTGGCAATGTCCCCCTGACAAAGTGCTGCTGTTCCTGTAAGACATTTCCATAGACAGAATGAGCTCGAGCTAAGGGGGTGGGGGAGAGTCGTACTCGCCTTAGTGGCAGAGCCCATGCCAGCTGATTCCCCGCGGTCATAAAAAGATCCTGTTCCCATGACGCGTGTAACTCAGAACTCGACTGCATTTTGACGGGAATCTCTGGCAGCAATTCCTGGAGGGGGCAGGGGAGGAGCACGGAGATCGGTGTTACCCGTCTGACCGAACCGTCCCGGAGGCCACCAGCCTTGGCACTCTCCGCGGCGTCCTAACCACATCCGCTCCTTCTCCTCCGCCAGTCACATGTCACTGTCAGAATCGGGCTGCAGGGCTAATTAAAGCTATGCTTGTCCCCTTTTAAAGATGTATTATTAATAAGAAAAAGAGCACTGCTCCAAAAGAACGTGTCAGGAGGAGAAAAGCATGCCAGACTCCTACAGGCCAAGCTAATGAGGGTGCCTTAGAGGTAGACATCTCAGCACTGAATAAAACCTGCTTTATGCACAACTGGAGCTGCACAGAGCCCTAAAATAATATCACTACGGTCCCCTCAGTATTAATAAGGGTAGATAGGCACATCTAACAGAAGTCTGTCCTCCAAGTGAAGGGAGATCTACAGAGAAACATCAGAATGTTGCCCAGGGTTAATGCTTATATATGACTGCAGTTAATTCCACAGGGAGACACCCCCCCCCAGTACTCCTCTACACTGCTGGCAGTGATACCTGGGGGTCCATGCCGTCCCAAATCTAGATTATGACTGACATGGTTTTCTCAAAAGAACTGCAAGGCTGGATGGAGCCTGAAGGAGATGTGTTTTAAGGTCAGAGCCGTAATTACACACAAGTGTATCTCCTGCTCAGATGTCTGGAGAACTGTTTGGAGCTGCCCGCTGATTAGCTCACCCCATAGCTGCGTGATGGGAGGCAGATGAGAGGTGACCTGTAACTTCTAATCTATGGCTGGTACCTTTATGTTACAGTGCGCTAATGACACATGGATGCTACGGCTACGGTACACCAACGGAGACCCACTTCCCAGTCAATGCAACAGTGCACTAACACACTAACTGGATACACACACTAATGACACACTGACACTATGAGCTACAGTAAGCCCTCAGAGTCCAGCCTCCTGCTCTATGCTACAGAGGGCTAACGACACACCGATGCTACGACCAACAGTATGCCCACAGTGACCAGCCTCCTGCTCTATGCTTCAGCGCATTAACAGCACATTAACGCTACAACCTATGGTATGCCCACCGAGACCAGCTTTTTTTTCTGGCGAGAAAGCCCTTCCAATGTTCCAATGTTAAAAATTAAAAAAGAAAACACCAAAGGCCTGTTTATAGTGACAAGCGAGCTGGAGGGGAGACAGATCACAGGGCTCCTCAGGTCTGGCAGCTGGGTGCCACTCAGCACCTCATGCTGCCAGGCAAACCAACACGTTTCACAGAGCAGGAAATGGTTCCCTGTAGCGTGGCGACACCTGCCTAAGTGGTTATACTATGGGAGCTGTCACGTCTCACGGCGCACAGAGCGGAGATGGGAGCGCAGGATGCCAGAAATCGGGGAAATGCGGGGTTTAATGGGAGTAAAGAACACAAACAAGCGGTAAGGCAGACTGACAATGCAATGACCGGACTGGGGAAAGAAACTGAAATGCGGACTAAATACATATGACTAATGACGGCAACAGGAAACAGCTGGTGAACACGGGGGAATCCACGCGGGGTTAACAAGGGGGCGTGGCACACAGAAGGAACGGACGATCGGGGCAGGACAGGAGCTCTCGGCTGCCTTCCACATCCCAAAGTTTTGCTTCACATAGAAGGAAATGAAAAGGTGCCCCCCTCCTCTTACCCTCCCCATGCCTGTGCCACACCCCCCAGGGAGGCCGTTTCATGGAGGGTGGGGGGGTAGAATGGAAAGCAGCTCTGGGGCCCTTCGGTTTGCAAATTATAGCTAGATGCTCCAGACGTCCCATCCCCCGGACATGACTGTGGTGGACGGCCAGGCGGGAAATACCCGCTGAACTTCCACGTTGGCTGAGTCCAGAGGCCTCTTTGGCTTCCTTGAAGCCAGTGGAGAGCCTCCCCCCATAACCAGGGAGAAAGGAAGGGGATGAAGAGCGACCCACAGATGACAGGTGATGCCAAAAGTCCGTGTAATTATAGCTTTTTCTAGCGTCTGCCTTCATCTTCAGCGTAAGAGGTGGCCCTGGTGAGGATGCTTCCTGCCTGGGTCTATATGACCAGACTCGTGGTCAAGGAGATGGCCAAAAAGCCCCCACCTCCCTGCAAAAGCCATTTAGAGGAAGATGCTTAATAACCCGAGTGGCCATCTGAAAAAATAGTTACGTAATTCCAGTAGCTGAGGTCAGAATGAGGTCGCCATCTTGTTCTGTTCACAGTCTAGATCCCGGTTAACAACATTCCTCCAGCAGCTGGATCCTGGGCAGGAGAAGGCAGCCTGCTCTCAGATAGCAGGCCCCCACCTCCCCCCCATGTATTGGCGCCGACACGAGCCCGGTTTAACAGGCTCTCAGAGGAAACCTGGTCTACAGAACTGAGAGCTCATGGATGCATGAAACTAGTTATAGGCTCCAATGAATCAGAGATAATCCTGAGCACAAAGCAGCACCTTGCAGGGCGCATAGAAACTCCAGAAATTGGGATTTTCCTCTCAGGATTTTAGCTCTCCATAAATATTCTATCAGTGTGCTAATGAGGCCACGTTCTGGAGAGGGAGTCCAGGAAGGGAGTGGCCATGCTGGATGCCAACCACAACATCATTTATGTTTCATATAATACTGTAAAATTACCTGTGAATGGACAGAGCGCCGCTAAAGAGTTTAAGCTCAAAGATGTCATTGGAAACCTTGCAGTCTGGATATTCGTTTACTGATGATACGTCAGATGTGAAAAGTGATGGTTCGTAAATGATGCTATGATCTACCAGCGCCCTGGGAGTATGGGATAGTGAAGAGCATGCTTCATGCCAAGAGTAATCAAGCTGTGTGTTTCCTCCCCAAAGTCATGGCCCTCAACAGTTACCCAACATCAATTAAACGACACATTAACGATAGTCTCTTAAAAGCCAGCTTCTGCCGCTTAATTCTGTTGCAGCCTTAAAAAAAAAAAAAAAATTCCTTGTAAAATCCAGTGAAGTGAACCACACTGGCTAAATCTGCTCCACCAGACGGGCGACAGAAGTGCCATTTATAGGTCCCAGAGCGGCGCTGTAGTTGTTAGCATGAAGCACTTACAAAGTAAACACAGCACCCGTAGTAAAGTACACATGTGACCAGTCAAGAAGTAATGGCTCATCTTTTGATAACTATTTTACTGTTTTGCTCTGTGAGTCACTGCTACTGCCACACAATGCATTGCAATATGAGAATGAGGGACAACCTAGACTCACTAGGAAATATAAATAAACCAATCAAAATGATATCAGTAATTACCAAGGTAGATACGAATAACCAAAAATAATAAAGGGGGTTCCCTTTTAGTGTAACAGAAGGAGCATTGTTACAATTACAAGTGTTTGACACAAGTAAGTCTGCTAAATAAAACTCCTCTATGCCAACATGCTTTTCACTACCACAGGGTTGCCAACTCATCTGGCTGACACTCAGTTTCTCCAGTTGAAATTTGGAATTTCTGAGTTATAAGTACAAATGGAACGCAGCATTTCAATGTGAAGTCCCCCGCCCCCATGGAATGCGTGACGTTCTTTTAAGTGAACTCCAGCATACCAGGTCTCATGACAACCACCTGACGGAACACCATGTCTGAAGAGGAGTATTTACAAATTGGCTGTGAAATACATACTGCATGTGCTAAGGGAGCTGGGGGCTAGGGCCTTGTGATTAAATACATTTTAACTAGTCACTAAGCTGAAGTGATTGCAATCCTCCACATGGGGCGCTACAGCGCAGATAAGAGTTCCATGATTTTCAAGCACACTCATAGACAGGCACACATACATAGAACCCTTTGCTGTGTCGTGTGACTTGTGTCACTCAGTGCTGAAGCGGCTTTCTGTTCACTACAAAGCTCTGAACAGACATCTCATGGGCTGGTCCTTCTGACTCATGCCTGTGGTCCTCAAGCATCAAGTAGAGATGTGTGAGAATAAACAGATAAGGTACAGTATGGTGCCACATGTAGGCGGGGCATACAGTTTATCACCGAGGAGTTCTTTGGAAAAGCACTTTAAACATCAACATAACCGGTGTGGCTTTTGCTGGAAGAACCACAATCCCCTCACAGACTGGAAGACCTCACAGGATGAAAGTATATTACATACAGTATATCTACTCTAAACAGGCTACTTTGTTGCGGCTGCTTCTTAAAGGCAATTATTTGTTTCTAGTCTTTCAGTATTCTGCTGACTTTCAATTACATGATGTGTATGGGCTGTAAAAGGGACCTTTCACTCAGAAAGAGTTATATTATGAAGGTAGCCTTGGCTTGAACCAGAAGGGACTGTTTGTCGGTGTTTGTGGGATCAGGTTTAGTGGGAGTGATGGATCATTCCAGGACTGGTGCTCAACACCGTTTATTCAAGAGCTTGTCTTGTGAAACGAGGGCTGTCTGATGGGCTGGTGTGACCCCACACAACTGAGATAACAGCTCCTGAGGCAGTGCCTGCCGACCTTTCACCTAAGCTCTGTCGGCTGGCCTGGGCTGTTCCATCTCCACTCTGGCATATGACACAGTCATGAGTTCCACCCTCCTTTTTTTTGCTAAATACCACTTTTCAGTATGAGGTGGTCTCTGAATTTACAAGTCGCCACAAAAAAAATGTTAGAACTATAAACCAGCACAGACGTACAGCCCTATATGGAGTGTGTAGGGCTTAAAGCGTGTCGGGACATGCCTATACACACACAAACACACGCCCATGGTGGTGAACACTCTCACATTTCACCTTCCAGAATCTTCTCCATATTCTGGACCTACATAACTGTGCTGACGTTCTAAAGTTTCTGTATACTTTTACTGTGAGGTATGGAATTGTTTACAGGAGGAAATGCTTCAAACGAGGCTTTCAATAAAACATCACGTATTCCGGCAGTGCAGACTGGGGCTGGTTTCATGCCTCCCAGCTCCAGGGCTCTGCTACCTCCCTTTGATCCTAATCCCCAGCCCACGAAGGCTGTATCCACCACATGGAGACTCCCACCAACAGCAGTGGCCCCCAGAAAATCCCAGACGTGACACGTAGCACACTCGCCACTCTGTTAGTGGACCAGACGCCCCGGCACATGCTAATCCCCTTCCACCAGAACAGCCTTGACCCATCTAAGGCCACTATCAGCTTCTGGGAGTTTCTGTGTATCCACTCCCAGGTGGCTGGGCCCCCACTACATTCCTCTGGATGGAACAATCTGTCTTTTCATTTGCTCACCTGATTCCCACCCCCCACCTCCCCTATCCTTGAAAGTCAGCTAAACAGGGTGTGTCCTACGCCTACACTCCCAGCTAATCTTGTTTCTGTAGCCTATAAGACACTCGATCCTGCTTCGATTATAAGCAATGTCGATACCAATGGCCCCTTAGCACCTGAGGAAGAGCATCAGCATGGAGAGCCAAGAGGCCATTCATTAAAGTCTTCAAAGGCACTGTGTACCATATGAATTCCACTGGAAAGAGTGCTGTTTAACTGGCTCTGTAGTTACCACGCTATGTAGCCACCCACCTCCACAGTCTTATACATTGAAAGGCTCACAATATGATTGACGTTTGCCTAGGCCCTTAAAAAACCAGTCAATCAGTCTTCAGCGAGTTCTGTTGAAGCACTGAACACTGCAACATAAACTAATCCACTCTTTCAATGAAATGTCGAAATTTCCATTGCTGTCCTGATGTTACTCAGCATGAGGGGAATGCTGCTTAATTCGCTTTAGAAAATCAAAAGGAGATTAAACACCAGCATCTACATTCATCTGTACTCCTGCATTGTTCCCCATTTAATTCTTTCCACAAATGAGTGTCTTTCAAGTATGAACATTTATTTGTAAACTTATGAGCTGGTCTCTGCAACACTGTCCCTTCTGCACTCCAATTGTTGGGACTGTAACTGCTTAATGATGGATGGATGGATGGATGGATGGATAATGACTTCTTCCTCCTGATCTAGACTGAGCCAGGAGTGTGATGGATGATGGAGGAGGGGGTGCATCAGCCAAGTTAAAGTTTCTTTTCCTGAGGTTCCAAGAAGTTTCCTCCATGAAAGAGGTACAACTGGTCCAGCAGCAAATGGGAATATAACCTGACCCACGATAGGAGTCCAGAAATGTCGTAACCCTAGCCTGCACTCCACATCTCCTGGCACCAAGGGCACAAAACTCACAGCCACTCTGTGTTAACCAGAAAGGGTGGTGGGGGGTCATGGTCAGGGTTCAGGAGGTGGGGCCTGATTCCAGCTCCTTGGTGGGGGCCCAAGGGTGAAAGAGTGCACAGGGTCATGGGGTCAGGTTCTCATGGCAGTGTGAGAGGTATAGAAAGGGCCACTCAAAAACGTGTGTCAGAAAACAGAGCAGGCAGGAAACTGTGTTAAACCCTATGAAACATTTGTACTGGCCCACCTTCAACATATCATCCTCTACCGCTTTTCTGGGTTGGTTTGCAGGGGCAGCAGTCTAAGCAGGGAAACCCAGACTTCCCTCTCCCCAGCCACTTCATCCAGCCACCCTGCAGAGGAAACACATTTCAGCTACTTGTATTCGTGACCTCGTTCTTTCGGTCACTGCCCACAGCTCATGACCGTAGGTGAGAGTAGGAACATATATCGACCGGTAAAACGAGAGCTTTGCCTTTTGGCTCAGCTCCTTCTTCACCATGACAGGCGGCGCCAGCATCACTGCTGACGCTGCATCGATCCGCCTCTCAACCTCCTGCTCCATCCTTCCCTCACTTGTGAACAAGACCCTGAGATACTTAAAGGACTCCTCCCCAACCCGGAGAGAACACTCCACCCTTTTTTGGCTAAGGACCATAGTCTTGGATTTGGAGATGCTGATTTTCATCCCAGCCTTTTTACACTCAGTTGCGAACTGCTCCAGTGAAAGCCGAAGGTCACAGTCTGATAAAGTCAATAGAACCACATTATCTGCAAAAAGCAGAGACCTAATCCTAAGGTCACCAAACCGGACAACCTCAACGCCCTGGCTGCACCTAGAAATTCTGTCCATAAAAGTTATGAACAGAATCGGTGACAAAGGGCAGCGCTCCAGGCAGAGTCCAACCCTTACCAGAAACGAGTCTGACTTACTGCCGACAATGCAGACCAAGCTCTGACACCGGTTGTACAGGGACCGAACAGCCCTTATAAGGAAGCCCGCCACCCCATACTCCCGGAGCACTCCCCACAGGACTCCCTGAGGGACACAGTTGAAAGCCTTCTCCAAGTCCACAAAGCACATGTAGACTGGTTGGGCAAACTCCCCCGCACCCTCCAGGACCCTGCTGAGAGAATAGAGGGGGTCCACTGCTCCACGGCCAGGGCAAAAACCACACTGCTACTCCTTAATCCAAGGTTCGACAATCCGACAGACCCTCCTCTCCAGGACCCCTGAATAGACCTTAACAGGGAGGCTGAGGAGTGTGATCCCCCTATAGTTGGAACACACCCTCCGGTCCCCCTTCTTGAACCAGTCTGCCAATCCAGAGGCACTGCCCCTGATGTCCATGCAATGCTGCAGATGCGTGTCAACCAGGACAGCCCTGCAGCAAATGGGAACTCCAGGCAGATCTCAACCACCCCTGGGCCTGGCCACCGAGGAGCTATTTAACCACCTCAACGATCTCTGTTAGGGGAGTCCTACCCCAAGTCCCCAGACTCTGCTTCCTCACTGGAAGGCATGTTGGTTGTCACATCCCGCTTGTCTGAAACCTCTTGTGGCCACGCCCCCCTGGATAACCTCATGTGAATTCCCTAGAAGTGTCCCAGATTCCCCCGAAAGCTGTGCCAAAGAGGAAAAAGCAGAAAAACAGAACACGGGAAGGGATGGCAGAGCTATTCCTGGGGGCTGTCTCTCTGCCACTTGCCCAGCTGCGATGTTTGGGCATGCCACCATTGCCCCGTCCAAACAGACACCAGTCCAAACACACCAGCATTGGCAGCTCGCCCCATTTTTGGTACGCACCTGGCCCTTAAAGGGGTCGGGTCCATTTGGGATGTCATCCTGCAGGTCCTCACGGCTCTTAAAGGGGCAATGCCTGTGGGCAAGGCACAATCCCCTACAACGTCCCCCGTGGTTCCTGTGCCGGCAGTTCCTGCAACGCCCCCCGTGGTTCCTGTGCCGGCGGTGCTGCTGTGGCTCCTGTGCCGGCAACTGATGTGCCGTCCCCCGTGGTTCCTGCTCAGTCCCCTGTGATTCTGGTGCCGGCGGCTGATGTGCCACCTCCTGGGGTTCCTGGTCTGCCCCCGGATGTCATCCCCAAGGATGTCCCTGATTCCCTGGACCCTGCTCCCATGCCCCCGGTCCCAGTCCCTGAGGAGCCCCCATCTGTCGATCCATCACTCCTCCTCCCTTAGTGGAGATGGAAGAGGAGCTTGAATGGGACCCTTCAGGGATTACCCTGACCACCTCTGTGACAACTCCACCACCACTCTAGCATGACAGAACCCAGCCGGGTCCCCGCCTCTTGGTCTCCTGGAAAGGCAGGGGACATCTGCACCAGGCCCCACCCACCATGCCCCCTGGCTCACCTTCAGTCCCCCTGGCTGCGACTCGGCGTTGCCTGCGGTTCTGCCTGCGGCACCTCGTCAGCCAGCTGCGATCCCACCTCTGTCAGTTCCTCCGCCTTCCTCCTTGCCACCTTCGGCATTCTCTCCTGCTCCCTCCTTGCACTCGCCGAGGGTCCCTTCAGCTCCGACCTCGCCGTCACCTGCTGCCCCTGCAGCTTCCGCCCCTTGCCTGCCAGGGTTCCCTGCGGCTTCCCGCTTCCCCCTGCCCTTCATCTCCTTGCCACCTGCCTTTGTGCCCTCTGTGTTTGCTCCTAGTCCCTCTGTGCCTTATGGTCCCTTTGTACCCCCTGTGTTTACTCCCCATCCCTCTGTGCCTTTGCTCCTTTCTGGTCCCTTTGTGCCTCCTGTGTGTGTGCTCCCTGGAGTTGTCCTGTCGGTGTCCCCCTCCTTGGGTTCTGTGTTCCCGTTTTTGGTGCACCTGTGTCTGTCTGCGTTCCCTGTGGTTTGTTGTTTCTTGTCTGAGTTGGAGTCTTTGTGCCTGTTTTATGTGTTAGTCTTGTTCCTTGTGCCCGGTTGATGTTCTTGTTTGTCTTCTCAGGTCCCATGATGTCCCCGGTTGTGTCCCTGGTCCTGATCCTCCGCTCCCCTGAGGCGTGCCTGGTATGCGCGCCTTTGGGGGGGGGGGGGGGTTCTGTCACGATCAACTCCGAACGTTCCTCGTCTGTGCCACGCCCCCTCATTACCTCCTGTCGATTCCTGATCATTCCCACCTGTTGCTCGTTTCCTCAGGTTGTCCTGTGCATATTAGTCCACGTCCTCCGTAGTTGAGTGTCCATCATTGATGTTAGTTAATGTTATATGCTTTCTGTCTGCCCTGCTTCCCCGATTAAAACCCTCGTTTCTCGTAATCTCGCCTGCCGGCTTTATCTCTCGCCGCTCCCTACCTGACGCTCGTAACATAGAGAGACCACTCTACATTTTTTAATCTGTATTTTTAAATCCTGGTTTAATCCTGGTTCTACTGGCAGAAGGCCACACACTTCAAGGTGAAGCAGGAGATACAACTGCAAAAAGAAACCCAGGTAAAGGGCAGAAGTAACTTTCTAATGCCAGAGGTGACCGTCAACTTATCCAGCAGTGCCTCATGAATCAGAGGATGACATCAAGTGACCTTTAAGAGGAATGGGAAACCTTAAGTGGTTTGCAGTGCTCTGCTAGGACAGTTCATAACAGACTTCTATAAAAGCACTGAAAACCCATAAAGCAAGGAAGAAGCCCTTCATCAATGGAAAGCAGGGAAGTTTGCAAAAAAAATATACATTTTACACAAACGCATAGCCATAAATTGAGAAATGAATGAAACTAAAAATGTTGCTGTGGTCTCTTAATTTTTTCCAGAGCTGTATGTACAGTGCTGGTTTGGAGCACGTCAAGCGTGTTTATGGCAGCCTCTCACATGGTATTTTGTAGTGATCTCACAGTGATCATTGTATTTTGCTTTTCTTGTATCTTTTCACTTCACTCTGCTCCACTCTGCGCACCAAGAGGACCAAAAGATTTTACACAGATTTTCCAGATCGCAGTGTGTCCCTAACCCTAACCCCCGTGACGTGGAAGGCTCTACTGTAGATATATACGCACCTCTTCTGAAGAAGACGTCACCCATCTGCCCATGCGACTCTTCGGAGCGCTCCTTCATGGCACTGAAGGTGCTCTCCTTAGCAATCACAGTGATCTCATCCTCAGCCAGACTCACGTTAAGGAACTTTGACACTTCTTTGATCTGTTCCTGAAGATTCTGAATGGAATACAGTCACAGGCAAACTTATAACAATGACATGAAGAAGTAGACAGCCTTCCACATTCGATATTTTCACCCATCTCCAAAGTGCTTATCCAGTATGGGGTCATAGGTATATTTAACGTATGATTTGTTTTATTACAAGTAAACTTAATACTAATATTTTATATTAAATAATATTTTTGATGTAATGGTTTCACATAAGAGGGCATTCAGATATTACAACCTTCCCAAGCGATGTATTTTGTAAGGAAAATAGAAGTGCATTTGCTTAATGATAACATGGTGTTCAATTATAACAATTGGGTACATAAAATGAGCACCTCTGTCCTTTACCTTTTTCATGTCTTCAAAGGTTACAATCATCACATTAGGATCATCCATACGTTTCTCCCAGGCCAGAGCGTGGTCAAAATAAGAACCCCAGGCCACTGTACAAACATACAAACAAACAAATTAATTAACTAACTAACTAACTGAATTTCACAAACCTGTGACATTTTGATATCTTTATGATTTTTCTTTGTTATTTCTTAGTTATTAAAGCAGCTACCAAAACAACGCACGGTTTCTCCTGCACACGGCCTTTCCTACCTTCCCCTGTCATGAACTGGGAGTAAAAGTCAGCCCAGGATCTGGCTCGGGGCAGCATTGGGTTTTTGCAGGTAAAATGGTAGTAGGACACAGCCGTGTCTTTGGGGTTCCGGAACACAACCAGCATCTGAGCAAGGAGGCGGAGGGATGAAATCCTCAACCTCCCATCTTAACAACTGACCACAAACACATCACAAACATTTCTCTCCGACTTATCAAAATATGTATATCTTTGGTAATATGTGGATGGCACTTCATAAACACATCCAGGGAGATGTTATAAAAAAAGCAATTTATATTTTTAAGTAAAGAGAGCGAAATTTCTCTGTATCTGCACAAACAGATTCAGACACATGAACCATGTATCACTAATTATTCCCTTTTTAATGTTTAAATTTAATGTTATTTATACAGAAAAGTGTGAAATCCCAATTTGTACCTTCAGACACCTGAACCACTCCTGTTGATTTGAACTAGTAGATGTCTCCACCTGGTTCTCCAGAATCCTCATGCAAATAGTCACGCAACCTCATGGAGAAAACTAGTTTTGACCTCATATACTTGCAACTTTGTTCTTTTGATAATTTCCCATAGTGCTTCACTGTGACACAGATCAACCAATAAACCATAAGCTTCATCCGATGAGTGAACTCCCACCTTCCCCACATCAGACTCGCTCAGCGCCTGCAACCATCAATCCAGGGATTCACTTTAAATTTCGGCCCTGTTTTTTGGGGTCGCCAAAGGCCCCACAACAAATTTTAAATATCTTTTGCCAAGAAATACATTCTGTTGATTGGGGGGGGGGGGGCACATGATAAATTTGTTTATTTTGCTGGCCACATACTCATTGGCTCACCTGAACAATACCCAGATGGCCCAGTCCTGACTTCTACGTCAAACCTTACCTTAACTTCTCTCATAATTTAGAGATCCTATAATTATGAATCTAATTTTTTTTTTCTTTTGTGAATGTAATGCGCTTCTGTGAAATATAAAATAGTGCAGCTAATTAACAGATATTTTGATCCATCAGCCTTTAATGACATGCATTCAGGATTAAACTGCATACATATGATGTGTGTAATGCTCAGACTGTAATGCTCAGACTGTAATGCTCACACGCTAATGCTCACACTGTAATGCTCAGACTGTAATGCTCACACGCTAATGCTCAGACTGTAATGCTCACACGCTAATGCTCACACGCTAATGCTCAGACTGTAATGCTCACACGCTAATGCTCACACTGTAATGCTCACGTTGTAATGCTCAGACTGTAATGCTCACACGCTAATGCTCACACTGTAATGCTCACACGCTAATGCTCAGACTGTAATGCGCACACTGTAATGCTCACACGCTAATGCTCACACTGTAATGCTCACATTGTAATGCTCACACTGTAATGCTCACATTGTAATGCTCACACTGTAATGCTCAGATTGTAATGCTCAGATTGTAATGCTCACACTGTAATGCTCACACTGTAATGTGCACACTGTAATGCTCACACTGTAATGCTTACAAAGCTTCTGACCTTGGCTCTCTTGGCTGTGAAAGAGGCAGGGATGTTGTTGGGGTGGAGGTGTGTTCCTAGGATCCTTGGGCAAGGAGCTGCATCCATTATCTGAAAAGAAACAAGATGCACACCTGCCAGCATTCAGTGCTATTTCAGTTTCAGGTTTTTGGACCCTTACACATGTTTTAATTTTAAGTGTTAATTCTTAACAGAACTAAAAAAAAAAAAATTGACTATATGCCCCCTGCATTGTTGGGGATCACTACCCTCTCCCGTTAGTTTATTCTGTGAAGCTGATAGCAGTCTGTGGTCACAATAAGGGGCACTTTATTTCATGAACACCCAAGTATGAAGAGTGACTGGGCATCTTCCTACAACTGAAGGGAAACCAGTGGAGCAACATGCACACCAAATCCTATTGTTATGGATCTTTGATATTTAAGTAGGACGCGGACGCCAGGAGAAATCTGTTTCACTTAAGAATAAAAGTGTGGATGTTCCAGTCAAGCTCTCAGTTTGAATCATGCATTTGGAAACTTGGGGTTCAAAACTCAAACAATTCTGCGAAGTTCAGTTACTGTGTAAAGCTGACAGAGTTAAAAGCTTAAAGAGGTATCTCTATTTCAGAAGAGAGATAATAATCACACGATTTTTATATTAAAATACTTGGGAAAAATGTGCAAAAATCATATGTAATTCACGATAATGCTTTCCAAAAATCTGCAAAACATTGTATTAAACTCACAAAGCAATGCATTTTTTGCTCTCACACACACTAACTACAAACCTTTTGGATTTCTGGGCTGCAGAATTCAATGAGTGGAGGCATGTGTGACGCCTCTTTGGTCACCACAGCTCCTGCAGCCATGATCTTCCGCAGCACAGCCACCATCCAATTGAATCCTGAAATAACAAAAAAGAAAACAAACACATCCATAAATCATGCACTTGGTAGTCCAGTCAGTATAATACTTATTTATTCATTATTTATTCATTTGGAAGACTCTTTTATCGAGCACAATGAAGGAAAGCGAAGTTAGCTGTTTAAAACTTATGACACATGAAATAATATTTTAATATAACTTGCTAAACATATGGAATTCCATTAATACCTAAAATAATGGATGTGATCTGTAGTTACATAAACAGCAGAACACAGCAGAGTCATGATGAACAAGGCTACTTTCATATTCCTTTTAAGGTACTGCTCTCTCACTGTTTTTCTTTATTCCTTATTGGAAAGATACACCAACTTACCTAAACTTCATTCTGAATTGGGAGACCTGTAAATACTGTCAAGTTTAATTACTTCTTTAATGTATATTCTTTCTTAATGATATATAATTTAAATCACTTAATAAATCACTGTAATTTTTCACTTATATGCTTGGTAATAGTGTTAGTAAATTTCATTATCACTTCGACTGAACTAATCTATCGATAAACTCAAGGTTACGCAGTTGCACTCACCACATTTAGGATAGGCTACTAACATGACATCATTTGGCCTTGCTTGAAAACTCTCCAGAGCTTTCAGGTTCTCTGCTGGACTCAGAATGGCAGGGTATAGAATCCCATTGTACCTATAAAGTTTCTCCCTGTCTTTTACATTTGGAGCATCTCGAATGTTGAATGACAGCATGCTGGACTCCACGCTGATGTCGTCTCTCTGTGTGAATCTCCGACCACCTTTCAGATGCAGAGTATACAGTATATGTGGCAGGACTGCCATAAGGCTGCGCTGAGTGTAGAGGGACCCTCCCATGCATATAAAGCTGGCGTGGGTAGGAGTGGCCATCACCGAGTTGCGTGGAGGGTGTGCTGACCATTCGGTAAACGTGACTGAGTGTAAAACGTCACACTGCTTAGCTGTCAGGGGTGTGTCTCTAAGTTGTGTTTCGTTCAGGTGGAAGCTTCCAGGAAAAGGGACCTTCAAGAATGAGCCTGACCAGATGAGAGAACCTAAATTATTAAGCAGACCAAATAACAGAAAGTAACTTTTTTGTAATAATTTTTTCAGATATTTTCTCTATATTAAATTAAATCAAGTGACAAGATCATTTATTTATTTCATCTGTGCCATATTGGTGAGCCTGTAAAATTGGGTTCTGTGTTTTATTTGCCATTTTCACAAGTACATTGGTACACAAGTACAAGTACCCCTTTTTGTTCTGCTTTGAGATATACACAAATATAAATAAATATATACACATACACCGTGGAGAGTAAAACTTGCAATCTAGAGGATCAGTTCTCAAGATCATTAAGCTGCTTGAGTTACTACACTGTAGTAGCGTAATTGTTAATCAGTAGCAGTATCAAAAAACTTTTCACTAGTATTTAGTATTTTACTGTAAAAATTCTCTGAGGAACCTGGGAAAATGAACAAATTATAGTTTGTACTTAGTTTATATCACTGGAACAGTATGATATCTGATGGAGATACGAATTATTAGTGTTTTTCAAACATATGAAATGTATTATATACTGATACTGATTAACCAAAAAGAAATAGGTAATGGGTTGACAATTATACTTGGGTTAATGTCTTTCCCCTCTTCCTTTATAAAAAAAAAAACACTCTGTGGAGTCCATCAGTACAAAGCAGAAAACAATTCACCAGTACATGGAGCAGCTTATTTGCCTATTGTAAATAGCTCACCCCCCTGCCCCCCCCCCCCCCCTTCACTACTGAGAGATAGCTCTTTTGACAAATTGGGATAATACTGGCCGATTTAGAAGATTTTCTTTGTGGTAGTGTCACCCATAGAGGGCTTATAGCGTCAAACGGTCTGGAAAAATGTAAGAGGCTGACTCAATGGATTTTTGCATAATACAGTACTAATGGAGAGAAGATTGTACAGAAACCATTCAAACTCATAACTTTATCTGTTTTTATTTCTAACTTTTAGCACAATATTAAGACATGAGTAAGTTTAGTGAAACTGAGAAGAATGGGTTATCTGAGCCTTGTGAGAGGTCGTGCTGTTTTGTCTGTTCTTGTTGGGCGCTGGGAAGATGGACGACCTTGGATGTGTTTCGAATGCAGCAAGCTGAATCTGTGCCACATTCAAGATGCTTTTCCATTTTCCAAGGGCAGATCAGACAGCTGAGGCTTAGACTTGCCATCTGGTTATTGGTAGGTCAAAGTGTTGCTGAAAAGGACATAAGACAGCATTCAGAGGGACATTAGATCATTTAATGCTACTGCCTTTCGGACTTTTGAATGCCTTCTTTGCATTCCAGAGACATATGACGTGTTGCTGGGATATCTGAGCTTTCCCAGTGAGCTGGAAAGAGATTTTGTGTCTTAAAAAAACCCATTAACGCACATGTGGGACGGAAAACATTTGCATTTGAGCCATCAATGGACGTTTTCATTTGTAGAGGACGTCTGCTATTGAGAGTAAAAAATAAGGGCAGTATAAAACAAAACAAATTTACTGATTGCGCCAGTGGGAGAAGGAGATGGGTTGAAATGAGAATCACCATGACTTTGAAGATAATAACATTCTTTTGAAATAAGCTTCTTTGTTTTACTATGAGCTATAACGTATTGAAACAATCAGACAGTGTTTGTATG
This sequence comes from Hippopotamyrus pictus, assembly GCA_026781145.1. NCBI lineage: Eukaryota > Metazoa > Chordata > Actinopteri > Osteoglossiformes > Mormyridae > Hippopotamyrus > Hippopotamyrus pictus. Next base: position 52,311,014 of record JAODLC010000001.1, read on the forward strand.
CGTATTAATTAGTGCCGTTCCTAAAGATCTTGGGGCCCCAGTGCAACATCTTACTTTGGGGCCCCCCAAGAAAAACTAAGATGATACACTGGAGCATGAAATGCTTCAGAACAGCACCGAATTAGCACCTAAAAACACAACACACAATATCACATTTTACAATACAAAATGAAGTCCTTTACTGGCTTGATTAAGCAGAAATGAAGCATTTACCCAACTATTATACTATATTATATTATATGTAGTTATTATGGTGAGTTTTTGCTTGGTTGCAGAGGGTTGTGAACGCCTCATCATTTCAACTTTTCAATAGTGTGACTGAACATCAATATTTGGAAAACTAATAAAGGGAGCTGGCGGTAAACACTGTTCCCAAGTCAGTGCACAAGGGTGACAGCCTGAGCTAAAACCCACCCGGATTGTGCCTTCTATCTGTCCATCCGAAAAATAGCTGTGTGGGGGCACTCTGGTGGCTTGAGGGTCCTGTGTGGCTGCATGCTCCTCTCCCAGGAAGAAACAGCCCTGGTATTCATGTTGATGAGTATTAAGTTTGGGTTTTGCCGCATCCGCTTGGTGCGTGTGGCCTTCTGGTGGGCGGCTGCAGTAGACTATTCCCTCAGATAGCAGAAGAGTGTCCTATCTGCCTGGTTGGAGCTGTGTGAAGTTTTCAGTCTGACTGAAGTAGAAAGTATCAAGAATATGCTGAACCTTAACAAATCTGTAACGTTCCATTTGAGTGAGAATTTTCCGGAATTTGAAAACAAAAGCAGCAAGTACTGACAAAGCAAATAATCACTGTCGAATGAATGACTGCTGCATTCTTGGCTTAAATCACACGCATCATAGAACTCAGTGAAACAGTGAAATTCTTGTGCCACAGTTGCGGGAGAGAGGACAGGTGCATGGGGGGTGGACAATAGGACAAAAAGTGCAAAGAGAACAAAGATCAACAAGAACAGGACAGTGCAACATGAGATGAGACAGTGTAATATGGGAACAATAGATATGTGTGTGAACTTCTCTTTCTTTCTTGGCAAGGAACCAGGTTCTTCTGGATTAAAGGAAGCACTCTGGGGGTGGTTGACCTAGTGAGTAATTATAACAACACAGCAGCAAATAAATCGATCTACAGTTTACCTATAACATACATTCACTTATGTGCAATCAAACCAGATTGGTTTTTGTCACAACAGTAACATTAACATTACAGCACATAACAAAGTTTTGGCAATGCACACCTAAAAGGCAGCTTATTGAATGTGTTTTTCATATTTTACAGACATCGCCAATGCTATATATCGCTAACCATCATATCAGAACCAAGGACTGAGTACTGGTACTAAAGAAATGGGTTTCAAAAATGAGGTACCAAAGTACCTTCTCAGTTCCAGACAGGGGCATTTCTGGCTAGGGGCTAAGTCAAGTTTACCTGACTTTTTTTCTTTCTTTTTGAAGGAAGATTGTCATCGGGGCTAAAATACTCAAGGCTTGACGTAAAATATTCGGGGGTATAGCCCCGAGTGATCGAACCTGACGAAGCCCATGGTACCGGTGTCTAGTGCAGCACTAGTCTGCATGGACTTTGAGATATTCGGCAAAATATCGTACGTCCAGCACCAAAAAATAAAAATGCTGCATACTTGATAAATCTGTGTCATCATGCCCAAAATGACTCAAAAAAGCCACAAAATAAGGACATTAATCATGAATTCCATTCTACTGTGTGATAGTGCTTTCCTTCGTACAAGACAAAAATGTTGCCCGGTGATGATGAAAGTGTGCTCAGGCTAGAATCGCCAAGTGCAATGTGAGCGCAGAGCAGTGGAGGAGTTGGGAGGGGGGAAGCAATCGCGCTCAGGCACGGTACAAGGCAACTGGGCCAAGTGTGAGCATGCCCTACGAGAAATGGCTGGTCTGGCAGCACACTGTCCACAAGGTGCTGGAAACTCCGCAAGAAGACACGTGAAGCTGTCCGAAGGTGGCGGTGCTGCTGTGTGAGCACAGAGTGAATGGAAAGTCTCAACGTTGATTCTAAACGTCCACTAGGAGGAATTCAATGCTTAAAAGCGGAGAACGCTTTTACCACAACAAAGTTCCAATTAATCATCTGTCCACCGAAACACGGTGCTGCATCACGCTTCCTGAAAGTCTGAATAGGACGGCTTTTGGCCGCCTCGAGGTTAGGGCCCCGTGCCCCATGCAGTTGCCAGACTCACAGCTGATGCTAGCAGGACACTCACCTGGGCACCAGTGTCACCCAGGAAATAACACCCAGAGCCAGAGTCCGTGACTCTGCCTGACTGAAAAACTTTACCCGCCTTCTTAGCCAAGTGATGAAAGTCTTTAAAAGTCTAGCTAAAGCTGTGTGCACCTCCTAAGGCAACTGCTGCAAACATAGCTCCCTGAATAGGAAATATACAAATATTCTCCATACAAATGTTGTTTATTGTCCAAAGGTCGTGTTTTCATGTGCGACGGAGCACACACAAATTGTAAACCACTGGCGTGCAGAGACTTATAGAGGCCCAGGGGCAAAACTCATGGGAACATACCAGAAATTTTAAACAACTAATACTTAATGCAGCCCTGCAGAGCATATAAGGGTCAACTCTCCCAGGTACTTAAGTCAAAAAAGCATGTAGCTGTGCATATAGAGATATACAAGTACATACAAATTAAGTCTACACTACCATTGCAAGACATTGTCAACACGCTTAGCAGGTGAATCAAGCTAAATGACTGGTTGATTAAAAAATAATTCATTCAATCAAAATGAATGAAAAATGGGTTCAAAGGAAGCAATGTGTTCTCTCAACCTTAAGATGCAGCATACAGTATATAGTGGCTGCTAATCAGCTACACCTGGAGCTTGTTAGTCCTACAGTACCTCTGTCTCCTGCCCTCTGGCTCCTGCCCTCTGTCTCCTGCCCTCTTCATGCCCAGCCACAGCTGCCTACCATTTACTCCTGCGTTAGTCGTGTATAAAAGTGTCTCCTAGGTCTGTGCTCCTTGTTAGGTCATTGTTCTCTGTCTGTTGCTTCCCTGCCTGTTTCGGCATCCTGACCCCCCCCCCCCCCCCCACTGGGGGATTCACAACCTTCCTCTGGCTTGTGCTTCCCCTGCCGTGACGTGACATGATTATATCAATCATCTCAAAATGACCTGTTTTTCACAACTGCACTGAATAAATGTTCTCAGATTTATAAAAAAATCATTAACCAGTATTTTATTTTTGTTATAATTTCATTTCATAATCCAAGGAAAACACTATAGTACACCAATGCACTGGATATTGTTCACAGAAACCAAAGATTTTCCAGGAGTGTTTTTGAGTGAAAGGGGTCATTGGGTAACCCCAGGAAAGTCCAGAATTCTTAAAAGAACCTTTTTAGGAACTGGATTTTTCTAGAAACCCTCCAAGGTACTCAAGGACTCACTCACATTTACAAGGTTTCCGCCAGAAGCTTTAAGCAGAAGAAAACTGCTTGCTGGAACCCACTGTGTTTATAGATTGTTGGGCATTCTTCCAGGAACCCCATCCTATGGAACAGTTACTTGAATCACCTTCAGTGGAATTTTAAGTTCTTTGAGTACCCAGTTGGATATTTCAGTAACCTCATCATATGTAAAAGGTTTCTTGAGGCACCTCAAATATATTTTGAAGTTCCTTGGATACCCTATTGGATACTCGAGGTACTTTTAGTTTTTACTGTGTGTAACACCAGCCATCTGCAGAAGCATCGGCAAAATTCTGGGGGTGCTGCCTTCTGATATTTTGAGAAAGTATGAGACATTGGGAGCATGTGGAGCCTCACATTTCCTCATTCTGTCTACCAGCACTCTCCCCGTCTGCCAGCACTGGGCAGGGATTGGTTTCTTGCCATTGGCAATGGCTGAATGGATTTCCATTCAGTGGCTTTCAGTCCCGTGGCATTTTGAATGTTTCTGGCGAGATGTAGTGGATGTCAAACCTCAAGGTGAGACGATGAAGCAGAGATGTTCACGAGTCACTAAATCAGGAGTGACGGACTGAATTGTGGTGAATTGCTTTATAGTGGTGATGGGCTAGAGAGTGGTGTGGGGTTAGGGGGCATTTGGAGACCATCGTTGTCTCTTAAAGAAAAAGAAACATCTTGGTGAATGACTATTAAAAGATGGCAACCTGACAAAGGGACTTGTAAAATTAAGAAACTTCTCCACGTAGCCAAAATTTACCAGTATTATCTGGTAAATTGTGTTCATTTAAACCCTTGAATATCACACTGAGTCACATTTGCATTACCTGATTTAAATGCATCCAACAGCTTCCAGACCTGAATAAAAGGTCAGTCATGTCTTCCAGCCATACATTTTTCAGGTCTTCCTTTGATTCTAAGCCGGAGCATTGAAGCATAGAAATCAGTTGCAATTGAGTCTCTTCAGAGAGATTTGGCAATGTCTTAGGGCGATGCTCTGGATTTCTTCACCTAAAGTAGACATTAACCTATTGGTGACCTCTAGGTGACCTGTGTATACCATGAGAGGAAAGATTTTTGGAGAACTATTAATGCCACACCACCCACAGTGTATTCAGGCAAGGACAGAAATCAAGCAGGTTTTACTGGGAGTAAGGTAAGCAACACCTGTATCAGGGAGACATACAGCTAGATATTCCTCTGTAACAAAACATACCTCTGGATCTCTATGGATGAGTATTAGTTAAATTTTTCCCACAATGAGACCCTCTTTAACATCATCAATCACAATGAACATGTGTTTTTGTATTTTGTACCCTTCATAATCATGGGCTATAAGATTGTTTTCAGGCTCAAAAGTACAATGTGCAACTGATTCTCTGTTGTAAATGTAGCCCCTCAAGAAAAACTCCTTTCTACAACAGCTGGCAGGAAGGAGTTGCTGGCATTCAGGAAAGCCTGAAGAAGCTGATGACTCCTTAAAGTCATGCAATTTTGTTGCATCCCGTTTGAAGTACATATGTTTACTCTCAAATTGTAATGTCCACAGACGAATGAGTGGCACAAAGTGTACGACATGCTCTGGATAATAACAGGTATAATTATGCTTCAGGCCCATTGGGAGGTCAGAAAACAAGTGCTATCTGAAATGCAAAAATCCATCATTATGAAATAACTTGTCTAACTAATAGAAATGGCTGGTGTACAGATCACCTCCACAATTTCTTGGAGTTATAAAACCAGTTACCATACTTCCTTATGATATGGACGTTCTATTTTCTCTCCGATGAAAACTGGCAACATTTTGAAGCAAACACCCATCTTGCATAGCTTGCCCACCAAGTCTCTGGAAGTTTGAAGTTCACGAAGTTTGTTGATGGCAACATTATCAAGATAATGGGACTAGTTTTTTTCAATGATTCAACTTAAGGTACGTAACCTGCTTGCCTGCTCTGACAAGATGCTTGATGTACATTGCCAGATCAGATGACACAATACATTCACAAAAACAATGGCAAAGAAACATAGTTTTCAGAACATTTTCAGCTTTACAGATAATTCAAATTATGCATAAATAATAGACAAATTGATTTAAGTTAATGTTGCCAACAACAAAAACTGAAAATTGGCTGGTGATTTGATTCTATGCTACTTTGGATTATCAGGTTTACTTAGTTAGACCCACAATGACCATGACTATGCAACTCGAACTCCCCCTGCAGGACCAAAGAAGTCATAACATGCACTTTGAAAAATATTAGTGTTTAAAAGAATAGTGAATTTATCCTATATCACCAGCACGCAAAGTCCCCTTAGCACGGTTCTCCAGATTATGACACTGTTCCCTGTTTTTGCTGAGACTAGACAGTGAATCTCGAGCTTCCAGTGGCTCTCATAACCAAGGGCATGTTTAATGAGACATGCCACCAGTCACTGCGACAAGAGCCCCGCAGCACTGGCAGTGACGGGCAGTGACCTCATGACGGCTGGGAGGGCTAACCTCCCCCCTCGCTCCCATATGAACATACACATGTTATAACATTCTATCACGTTTAAAACATCGATATATTTATAAAGCTCAAACTTTACTAAACATTCCTTAAACTGATTTCTGCATTTGACAAAGATGGTAGTTCATGTAAAGTCTTTATTTATTTAATAATTGATAGACTTTTTCTTCATTGTCTCCAAATGTATGATTTTCTGTACTAATAAATATTCATTCCCTTATACCTTCCTCTTTTATATCAAGTAACAATTTCTCTGAGACTCACAATCAGCTGTAATTATAGTGATTTTCTTACTGTCATCCTAAAACACTCTTAGTCAGCTGTAATGACACTGCATTGAGATGAAACATTAAGGGCATTGCCACAAAGATTGACGTCACATTTTTTAAATATAGGAAGCTCAAATTGTATCTGGGAAAATAAGATCTTAGTTGCAAAAGAATAAAAAGCAGGCACTGTGCATTCATTTTGCCTCATGCTCTTTTGATGTTTACACAGATTCATTGCAGTTGGTTAATATTAATTAGTTTTAATAGCCTTTATTTATTCCTGAAGTACTTGAAACTGTTTTGTGAAACAAAAGCCCAAATGTCCCAAGAAATAAAGAATGTGTTCAAAGTCTGATGATGCTATCTGACACATAAATAAAGTTTGTAAAAAGAAGTTGCAAAAACTAATTTTATATAAACGCCATGAGACTCATGTTTTCTGTCCAGATGGTTAAAAACACCATAAGTTGCAATGTGTTTAATGTTAAAATGAATATGGAACTTGGTTGATACAGCTGAAATAATATAAGCATATAAGCAGAGCTCAATGATCTTCTGAAGAGACACAGAATTTGATTTTAATTCAGTTTTCATTCTTCAACGTGAACATACTGGTTAGTGCTCTGGGATTCACACCACTGGGAATGGGCAAGTTCAAGACTGGTCACAAGGGGAAAATGGGACAAGAGTGATGATGAAATTTGGGTGATGGACCTTCACAACTCAAATGATTTAATGTCTGATGTCATTATTCTTACTCTTGGAATCACAATATGTTTAATTTTCTGCAGCAAGGTAGAAAAACCAGTCCTTGTCCACACACACACACACACACACACATACATATATATATATATATATATATTCACACATAT
>JAODLC010000001.1:52350821-52366959 GCA_026781145.1 Hippopotamyrus pictus
AGCATCTCGTGTCCTGTAACATATGAATGTCTTGTGTCTTGTCACATATGAGCATCCTGTGTCCTGTAACATATGAGCATCCTGTGTCCTGTAACATATGAGCAGCCTGTGTCCTGTAGCATTCCCTGCAGCACGGTAAAAGCATGCTGGCATCCAGGCAGACCTTGAGTGTGGTTAAGGCTGGAAGTAAACACGCCGAGGTCAGAGGGCTCCTCATCCACCCCCTGCCTCCACCCCCATTCCCCACCCGTCCCTATCCACTGATATGTTCCAGAATGTATGGAATGCCAGCAAACCCTCACCCCTACGCGGGACATCCATTACAGAAATGTCAGCCGATCCCAGCAAAGACCTGTTTATGGTCTGCGGTGAGCAGGGCTTTCGGGAATCAAACCCATGTTTATTTCAGATCCCTGTATTTAAGGACTAGAGATAAACATCCTACTGCTACTTTTAGCGACGGTTCTGGAGGACTCTCCGGCAAAGCATCCCTGTCTGGAGAAAGCATTCCCAGGTCCTGGTACAGGAAGATCTCTGGTCTCAGGTCCTTGCCTGCCTCCCCCCCCCCAGCAGATGTCTATACAAACAAGTAGGACCTGACTGAGCCTTTCAGCTCAGGATCCGGGGGGTGGCGGCATTCCAGCAGATTTAAGGCATCATTAAATTGGGGTTTTGATTCCATCCAGCTCCGGAAATGTGCCCCTTGCACTTGATATGCTGATGGGGGAAAGCACAGGTGCTGTGCACACAGACTGGCCATCACTCAGAGCGCAGACCCCCACTGCATCACTCAGAGCGCAGACCCCCACTGCATCACTCAAAGCGCAGACCCCCACTGCATCACTCAGAGCTCAGGCCCCCACTGCATCACTGCGGTCATCCAGCGATGCAAGCGCCAGCCATTTATATGCATGAGACAGAATGGATTCTCCATTTTGCTAGAAAAACTGTTTCATCTCCTAATGTGGGAGCTTTCACATCTGGGGCCTTAATCTGTGTTTCATCTGTCTGCCTGCTGCAGGAGGGCTTGGTGTTAAACCCGTTAGATCTCAGGTAATTACTGAAGAATGCTGAATATTTATATAGCAGCAGGAGCAAGACTCACAGGTTGGCACACACACTGGCACAGTTCACATATTCGTAATTTCATTGGGACTCTCCATTCATTTATATAGGCAAAAATGTCCCTAAAATGGCTTTTTTCACATTAAATGGAAATCTGGTCCCCACAATGTAATTATTGCAAAAACACAGACACACAGAAACGCCATACTGAGCAGCAGGCTGAACCTGTATAGCTAATGACCCGAGTAGGAGAAGTTCCCAAAAACAGTCCACTGGCTGTTCAGATTGCCTGTTTGTGTACCTTTGTGGCAAATATGTTTAATAAGTGTTATGGAATAAGTCTACTGTAATTATTATGCTAACCAAGTGCATCAATAATAATTGCACAACTAATTTATGCGAATAACTGCATGCCCTATGCTGCTTTTGGCACCAACATTATTTTATATTAGTATGGTTCAGAGGAATAGTGCTTTGCGTTTGTGACGAAAGAGTTTTGTGTTCAAAAGAAGCCTGAGACTGACTCTTCCCAAGCCTGGAGCTCCACAACGAGATTGTCACATGATCAATGTCACACGATCAGGATTATTGCCAGTGACACTCATCACATCCATCACTGACCTGTCAGCATGGGCAAGGTGTGGGGTAAAGAATACCCCCTAACCGTACCCCTACCCTGCCAAACAGGGCTTTATGTAGGCTGGGGCTCTCGCCTTCCCCTCCCACTTTTTCTGAGCATCGACTCAAACGCACAAGTCAAACACTGTCTTTTGTCTTGTCAGGATCACATGACGGGAGTGCAGACAGTCATCAGACTTGTGTATTTCCCAAGCGGGCCACTCTATCTGTGCCTCCACCCTCACAACCCACCCCCTCCAGAAGCAGCAGTGTTTACCACCGCTCAAACCACATATTTCCAAGGGTCCCCCAAACTTTGGGGGCCCCCTTTTGGCCACAAACAGTCACTACACTAAACATTAATTAAATGCCTTCCTTATTTAGGAGATATTCTGCTAACTAGGTACGAAGATCTGACTCTACTCACCAGCTATTTATTATGTTTTTGAAACATCTGAGAGTGACTTTTTGGGTGGCGCACCAGAAACAACAACGCTGCCCCTGCTTCCATGCTGGCGGGCGGCTCTGGCCTGCACCTCCTCCAGAGAGCGAGAGAGACCCGTATGCAGGAACAGCGGGCTGGGGAAAGATGGCCTGCGTATAAACAAAGAGCAAATTGCAGATGTGCATAATAACACATAATTGTCATAATGGCCCCTTGCTCTTTGTCAGCCAGAAATAGAGTGGCAAGATGGATGGCTGGTTAGCAGAGCTGTTATAACCCACATGGGACCAGTGATGGGCTGGATCATGAGCAGCTCCTAGCCTCACCCAGCTTCTCCCCACATGTCACTGTGGCGTTCTTCTATTCCCTTAAGACTATTTTCCATCAGGTCAACGATCACTCTGCTGAGCCCACCGGCCAGCAGGACGTGTGGTATTTCACAGCCCATAACATTCTCTGTTCTGGAGTTGAGGTTGCTCCAGTGGATGCAAGGCCCTGCTCTCCTTCACAGGATAGTAGCAGCTTTCTTGGGTGCCTGCTGTCCTGCAGGCTGCCCTGCAGAACGCCTGTCGGGTGTCCCAGTGGGACAGCAGCCCTGAGCAGCTATTTCTCTTAAAACTGAACTAGACACACACAAGGTATAAATGCTGGCTTAGCAACAGACTAACAATAATAATAATAATAATAATAATAATAATAATAATAATAATAATCATCATCATCATTTTAATAACAGAACAATTTATCAGCTAAAGCTAATGATCAAACATGGCCCCAGGACCATGGAGCCAATTACTCCTTCCTGTTCCTTCAGCCCCATGTTCTTCCAAATCCATCCCCAGGTCCTGTTGGACATTCAGACATCACACCCTTAAGTAACACGTCCAGCCAGGGTATGGAAGTGGCTTGTCCCTCAAAAGTGTATTCTGAGCGGGTACACTCAAGGACGTAGAATATGATCCAGAAGGAAACCATGTGCGCAACATGATTTAAGGGCCATCTTATTAGTCACCATAACCAATAACTAAACCTTTGACTTCTTAATGCCAAATTGTCCTTTTGTTTGTTCTGTAAACTTTTCCGGAACTTGCTTTTTTGGGAGTCTTTGTTTATGTGCGCATAGAGACTAAGGCTGAGTAATCTGGGTCCGGCAGTTTGCCTTGGAGCTGAACAAAGTGCTTTGGCTCTGCGTGAATGCATCAAGCTCTGCGCTCTCTAATGAACTCCGCGTGCTGAGCTAGCCTTTCCGGAAAGTCCGCCTGAGTCCAGCTGGAGCGTTGAGGTGCTGGGGAAGTCACTGTCACACCACTGCAGATGAATGCACAAACGTTTACACACACACACACACACACACACACACACACACACACACACACACACAGACACACACACACACAAACATTTGTACACTCAGTAATATTCACATATGGATGCACATACATGTGCAGAATATCTCCAGCAGCCTGTACTGGATAAACAGATGGAAGATGGAGGGATAGATGTAAAGTAAACCAGGAACATCATAAAAGCTGAGAATCACATACACTCCACAGACAGACAGCAGGCATATCCCTATGAGCCCACGCCTCGCATCATGGAGACATTGCAGTAACAGGAAATCAGAACTTATACAAACACAGCCTGTCTCCCAAAGCCTGAGAAGCTTCCTTCACTAAGTTCGGTGTCTATTCACTGACACTGATACTGCAGGGCAGAGTCTGCCTGCTTGATACCCAGAGCAGTGACTTCAGAAATACATTTTTTAGAGTAGGAGAGCAGAAAGGGCTGCAGTGAACACTGTTATCTTAAAGCATCAATGAGTCCCTGCTCTCCTCAAAGAATGGCACCTATGACTAAAATAAGCCGACTGTCTGAATCAGATATAATTTGTCCTTTTAAAATGCTCCCAAGGTCTTTGTGGACCCTGCATCTGACGGATGAGGGGGTTGGTTTTGGTACAGTTCAGACAGAGCTCCCCAGTGCGGCTGTTCACATCTGCTCCCACCCCCCACCGCCTCCCCAGGTCGAGGCTGAAACATGCAGAGTCTGCAGCATCAAAGGGGAGCAGGCAAGAGAGGGCTGGGCGGGGGGGGATCGAGTTGCTCTCTGCATTCACAGCAGAAAGCTGGGGGAGGGGGGTTCAGGGGGGTCATTTTGGGTTATTTGGAGAAAAACCTATAATGTGTATAAACAAAGACAGACCAGGATGCGAGGTGAGAATGCTGGTTAACACGCCTCATGGTCTCGTAAAGTTTTGTCTGCTTGCTCTCACCCAAAAATACAAAGTGTGTGAGCCTTCAAAGTCTTTATAGCCTACAACCTGATTTCCAAAGCCTAAAATTCACGAAGCTTGAAACGTGCACTGCTACGCAATGGCTTTTGGTTAATAACAAAGCGGCATATTAAAATGAATGAAGCACAGCCAGTCACACATGCATTAGCAGCAGCATCAACATTCTCACTGACCAGCACTCTCCTAAGGCTTCAGAAAACACAGATGGTCCATGAAACACACTGATTGTTCTATCATAAACATGATTCCTGGAGAACATTCCGAAAGTCTCCAAGAAAAGCCAGACTTGACAGTAGTAGTTTAAATCTATTGATTTCTTAACAATTACACTGACAAAATGAAACCTCAAGAACGTAAGCCAGAACGCTTATGTGGTTGTGATTCCTGCGGTTGGTCTTCCTTAGTTCCTCATGCTTTCCTTGGGTCCTGGCTGGATTCTCTCCAGCTCTCTTACTGTGAGGCGCTGCACACTTCCCTCACAAAATGTTGAGCATTGTTTCTGCCGCAGCTGTCTAAACGTATGTCAATGAAAGCAGAGGAAATGTACGCCTCAAACCTCTCAAGCTGGCAGCATATTGAAGCCTCGGAAGATCTGTATACAGACCCAAGGTGAAGCCACTTATGGTCCAGAGCTGTTAAAATCTCTCAATATACAGTACCATGATTCCAGGGTAACCTGAGTGAATGACCCATGTTACTGTACGTTGGTCTTATGGTCTGTTAGCAGAACTGAAGCATCTGAAGCATCTGAAGCTGAAAGTCGTTGGGAGCTTCCTGCATGTTTATTACCACCATACAAATGGGGAAATTCCCACATGGAGAGTCATGACAGGGACACGGGGCCTCAGGGCAGAGCTGGGAGGGACAATACATCACATGGAATGCCCTGGATCCACCTGACACACATAGCAGCAGAATCTCCAGAACATGACCTCTCGATGTTTTGCATGGCATGTTGAATTTAGATTTTCACTGTTTCTGCAGAGGGGATAACTGCCCAAAGTTTGGGAATCATACCCGGTAAGAGTACTTGTTCCTGCACCTTTGAAGGGCCAGAAAAGGGGGTGTTCAGATGCGTTTATGTGGCTACAGCTCGCTCGAAAGAGAGTGGATGATTATATCTTTCCTTTGATTCATATTTATTGTCAATTATTTCTCTTTCTGCTGCCAAAGGTGCATGAATATTAATGTCTGCTTTGGAGGACTCCCCGGGGTCCCTGAACTCCATCTTTCACTTCCAAAATTAGCCTGGCAGACATTGCCTAATGACAGGTCAGAAAGCCAGTCAGGAGGGGGGCCGGCAAACCAGGGGTTCATCATACTATGGCAGCCGACTGCACAAATAAGTAGTTAAGCATTTAGGGTCACCATCAAGGCGACACAACAGATAAACCACTGAAATCACTGTTCGGCTACACTGTTTGTTTTGATGATTTACTCGAACTTAAAGAATATGCTCTTCAGTGGGGAGATGGTTACAATTTCCAGTGCAAATCCTAAATCTCACTGGCTGAATGAAATATTTTCTCTCTCTACAAAGAAAAAACACCGACATCTTTAAAAGCAGGTTTTATATACTCAACAGTATTTGTTCATCATATAAAATGAAACACATATGAGTAAACACACTCAAATCTGCCCACTGCAGATGACCGAATAATGACCTAAACAAATAGCCTGAATCAGCGACATTTCCATACAGAAATTCTGAAAAATCACCATTTAAGAAAATTAATTTCCTACCACAAACTCCAGCTTTGGCTTGGGGGCAACATGGTGTTGGTAATCAATATGTGAAACACAATATGCTGTCTGGAAAGAGATAAGAGACCAACTAGGGGTCTTTAAATACACCATAAACATGACAGGTTAACAAAAACAGTCTTCATTTTCTTGGCTAATGATTATAATCTTAGGTCAGACAAAGAGCAAGATGTTGCCAATCTTGAAGAAAAATAAAATGTACTTCTGCAAGTATACTCTGCACTATATTCTGTCTGGCACTTACTGAGTGAAATACTGTGTAATTCAGAATAACAATGGCTATAAGCTCTGCATTTAATCTGTTTATTTCCAGCGCTGGGACCCTTTAAATCTGTTATCCATGTGTTTATGGCCACATATTAGTTATAGCTTTTATAACTTTTGATACGGGGTAACGGCCTGCAAGCAAGAAATGAATGGAGAAGAAAGCTAAGGAGAAAGATCAAGGAAGGAGGGAGTGAGCGGAAGAGGACTATAAAAAATGGAGGGAAGCATTCCATCTTTGGATCTCCATGAAAAAAATGTGACTGCACACGGATCAGGGTAATCTTGCGCAAGGGAAACCGCAGATCAGAAACCCGCCCTTAACATGGAAATGCCTACTTGTGAAAAGAGGGCATTTCCCAGCTGCCTCCATATGACATCCCTCACGTATAACCTCCTCATGACACGGTGTGCAAACAGGGCCCGCACAGCACCGCATTTGTTTACGGTGTTATCTTCAGTCACACTTAATTCACGGAAGCTGCGCTATAGGTAACAGGGCCGGCGATTACGGCTCACGGCTGGCATGCCGGGGTGTCTGTGAAGTCGCCCACTGGGCCTTGCTATCCCGAAATGTGCCTGTTGTTTTGCTTCTCAAGGATTTACTTACGACGAAGGAGCATATATAAAACTCTTGCAGAAGCAGCGGCATGATTTAAGCAGGGCGGCGATTCTACCAATATGAGTTACCATGCTCCACGGCATCCGCAGACCTCCTTTGCCTGGTTATTTACTGCAGTCCCCAGCATTAGTGCTTCAGAGCGTAGCTTTACGCTACCGCTAAGCAGATAAGGGGCCACGCTAAGCTAAGAGGGAGGCAATCACGCCAACACAGCCGCCGATTACAGCACTCACAGTCATGAGCTCCTTCTGGAAGGACTTCCTCTCCTTCCCTTCCGAATTGTTGCAGTCCTCCTTGAACCTCTCCAGGACACAGGCCACCTTCTCCGGCTCGCTGTCAAGATCATTCCGGCTGAAGTATGTCAAAGGCAGGTTATTGTAGCCCAGTAAGTCAGCGAAGACCCTCCAGTTCCCAATGTTCTCCATCAGTATGGTCCTCACCGAGGCATAGATGTAGGTGAGGAACTTACAGGCCCTTAGGATCTGATCTAACAGTATGGCAGTGGTGAGGTCTGGCCCAGTGAAATGAATGGGCTTAATCTTGCCCACAATCAGAACATTTTTAGCATGAACAAGTCCTGTTCTGCCTTGGTAATACCCAATGTACCACTCTTTGGTCCACAGGTGCCCCTTTAGCTTAATTTTCTCCTCACTAAGCAGTGCAATCATGTCTCCCTTCTTATATTCCAAGAGATATGGGTTCTTGGTTTGTCTAACCACGGTTTTGATCAATTTTCCAAACTTCAAGTTGGTAACAGGGCGATCTTGAAAGATTGGGTATTTGGTAGTGATGGCCAGAGGAGACAGAAGGATCTTTCCCACTTCCTTCTTCTTCAGAAACCTTCTCTGACCTGATGTTCGTGTCCCGGTTTTGGGAGGGGGCTGTGGTGTCTGCACACAGAACTGAGCCAGGATGCAGTCCTGGATGTCCTTCACCTGGATCCTCAGTGTGAAGTCTGAGATGTCGTCTGCATTACGAGACGTGATCATGTAAACAAGACGGCTAACCTTGCCCAGCTTCACCTGGAAGCCCCTGACAATCTGAACCTGCTCATTGGCCTTGACATCATAGTTTGACATGTTAGAGTAAACGCCGACTTGCAGATCTTGTGGCCTGGCTAATACAAATTGGTGCTTCCCCCATAGTTGCAGAGCTACAGGGGGTGCAGAATGGGCCTCCCTCCCCACCTCACTTACCAACAGCGTCTTCGGGGCACAGTCATGCCCAAAGATAGCAACTACGGTCTTGAAGGAGGGGTGGATATGCTTGGGCCCATAGACGCCCAAGGTGACCTTCTTCACTACATGGTCCCAGACCGTTGAGTTGATGGCAAGGCTTTTAGCTTGTGCCACTACAGCCACATACATGCAAGGCTCAAGGTTATCAAGCCGAACCTGGACTGTGTCCCCATACATGTAGGCCTCTTCAATGGGCACATATGGTCCTTCCTTGCAGTCACTACGGACGCATGTGATATCAGCTGCCTGCCGGCTCTCCTTCTTCACTACGACGGACACCTTCATCTCCAAGGTGACAGAAGTCTTTATCTCCATATTGCTCAGCTTCATCTCCACTACGGGGCTGACCGTGGAGCACCTGTCGGTGTTGAGTTCCAGTGGAGGATCAAGCAAGGCTTTTAATGAGATCTGCTGGGTTTCTCCAAGGGGTACATGTTCCTCTGGGACGTGAATGCTGATGCTAGTGTCAGGCAGCTGCACGGCGCCTCCAGAGCTGTCCAGTCTGCACACAATGTTAGTCTCTACAGGCTGCGTCTGTCCCCAGCCTGGATTTTGGCCAAGGGAATCAAGGTCATGACATGACCGGGCCAACTTTCTGTGGTTAAGCCATGCAGTCCTAAAGTCCTCCCTACTTTGAAACTGCTCTGGGGTCGGAGATTTTAAACCAGTGAAAAAACCAGAGGAGGAACCTGGGGAACTTGCCTGGGCCTGGAGGATGGAGAGCTCAGAAAGGCTGTAGGACCGCTTGCTCCTGAAGAAGGGGTTTCCCCTGCGGAAGTTCTGTGTGATATCTGGGTTGGGATTCACAGGTGTCAAGTCAAAGGTGCCATTAAGGGCACTGCCGTTGCTGGCGTTTGGGTTGGAGGGAGTGTCAAGGAACAGTAGATCCACAGTGCTATGTACAGCCCTCCTATTGCAATTCTGGTCCAGAGTACCTTGTGGAGGTCCAGAGAAGAAGGGATTAGTAGAGGAACGGGGGACAAAGGGATTGCTGTTGCAGGGTGAGCACTGCTTTAGGACTCCATTCCAGTCGCCGAGGAGGTCGAGCTCTTGGGCACCCTCTTCTAAGCAGTCCCCAAGGTTACTGACTGTCCCACTATCACTCAGGATCGAGTTCCTGTAGGTGACTGGCTTCACATAGGCCGCAGGGATGTAGCCCATCTCTTTGTTGTTGTGGGCGTACCACCATTCTCCACCTGATGTGTCCAGGACAAAAAGGTGGTCACCCTTAGAAAACTTCAGCGTAGTGAAGTTGGAGGGACAGTAATCTTTAATGGCAATGACTTCCTTTGCATTCCCAAGGGAGGTTGGAGTCTCCAGTCTTAAGGCACTGGGTGAAGGCACTGCAAAGACACAAATGCAATGAATAAATGCTGAGCATATATTATTACAGAAAGTGCCACAGAAAGATCAAGCATCCCTACATTACTTACACTGTTTCAGAATAAAAGCATGACAGAAGGCACAATATCGGTAGAAGAAGCAGCTGACCTTTAACATCTGTGAGGCTGGCCTCGGACACTCCTTCGCTGAATTCCATAAGCGTCCCCTCGGATTTGCACCGAGGCAGTGCATTGCTGTTGTTTGTCACTCGGATTCGGTGGGCAGCCATGTTAGTTATCTACTTTTTTAGATCCTTTCCAACGACGGTGGGAATCTGTCATTTGGAGTCTTCCATTCTTCCTGAAAGCAGTCGGGAGGGAGGGAGCTCAGATTCCAGACAGGAATGCGACACCAGCTTGAGACACCGAGAGACACTGCAATAACTAATTACAAAGATGATTAAGGTCTGCACTGCCTGAAACCGCAACTCTTATTGATGGGAAATGTGTCGGCCCAGTGCAGATAGCATGCGGTACGAGCTGCATGTCCCGTTTCTTTTCACCTGTCACTGCAGATACCAGCTTTGACCTCGTCCCTACTGGGGCATTAATAAACTACATAAAAAAGCAATCTGTCATCATTAAAATACCAGAACGATCAGTCAGTCCAATACCACACCTCCTCCAGGTTATAAATATGGGTGCTGTGTGGTTCAGCATTTTAAGATACTGTGCTTATGATCAAAAGGTCATGGGTTCAAATCTCAGGGTTGACACTATGGCCCTCAACCCCCATTTGCTTCAGGGACTGTCTTTTTCAAATATGTATGTTCAGTGTGACAGGTGTCTAATACTGTTTTTTACAGAAATATGGGGAACAAAGAGGAGGATTCAGGTATAACATTTACGGTTACAGCTTGGGAACACAAATGTTTTCCATGGAAACTAATGGCATGTTGTGACTTGATTTTCCTGCCGGAATGATCGATGCCAGGGGCTAGAGAGACAGAGGCCGTTACTTGCCAAACTCTCTGACTGAGGGCAGAAAGCCTCCACCTTGTTTCTGTTTCTGCTCCGAAAGAGGGCAGATCCCTGTTAATGACACTCACTAGGACATTGTGGAGATATTTATACTTGGAAGGATGCATAAGAAACATGAAGATGGCTGAGGGTTGGATTTGATGGCCATGACATCCCCATCCTGCTTTGCCAAATGAAAAAAGAAACCTGTGCCCATAATTCATTAAATATTTTAATGGCCATAAGTCCCAGAGCTATTCTTTAGTAACATTTACATTGCAGGGACTGTATTTACAGTACCACCACATTTGAACCCGTGGAAAGAAAAAATTTCCCAGAGAATTAAAAAAATAAATCATGCCGAATAAATCTTCACAGATGCCTGAATATGTGTAATATGTCAGTTACAGGAGGACCTGAAGCTGGGACTGTTCTTTAGAAGGAAACTGCAATTAGACATATTTCATTACAAAAAAACAAGAAAAATGCTAATGAATGACAGTTTCGAAAATTGAAAATCAGTCTGTGTCAGTCTTACAAATAAAAACCTTTGACAGGCAGTAATCTGAAGAGGGTGGAGCTAAGTCAAAGGTGATTACCGCCCACGCGTGTCAACACTATCACAGGTATTTGTACTGCTTCTGACAACAGGGAGATTGTGTGTAATCCCCGTTATTACAGATTACAGAGAAGCAGAACTGGCATGAATGATGGGGTCTTCCTGCAGACCAAGAAGGCAGAGATCCAGAGGTAAGCACCTCACAGAAGGGTGTACTGTGTGGGATGGTGTGGTGAGCCGAGGCTGAAACTGATCTCACACCTTCTCTCACTCTCCACTTTAATGCAACCCAGTAACTGATCCAAGGATGTTGTTTTTACATCGTAGACACAGACAACTGCTCATCTGTGAGCGAAGCACCGATCAAAGGCAGTTTCCTTGTGTGCTGACAATCACATTTACCATCCAGAAAAAATGCTCTTACATAACAAAAGCAGTAGATTCATGTCCGCCTTAAATGGCAGCTGATCTCAAATAATACTGCCGTCTCTAAGCACTTCAAAAACAGAAATTTCAGCTCAAATTCCTCACAGATCCCCCCCACCCCCATCTTGTATTATAGCCTGTAGGCCTTTGAGGATATGTATTTCATTGCAGTGGGGTTCAGCAAGTTGAACTCTTCAGATGTTTATTACTGATACTGAGGACATAGCTGGTGCCCCGCAGGTACACATTTTGATGGTGAGGACATAAAAAGATGTGATATCCCAGGGCACAATGACAGGGTGATTATTTTGAAATATTTAGTCTCCTGATGTATTTGCTAAAGAATAAAGGAATTTCAGAAGAGCTGAAATGACCCAAAAACCAGATACAGCTCGGTACGTTAGATAGTGGGAATGTTTTAAATGGCGTTAGCCTGCAGAAGAGAAAAGAAAAAAATCAGACAAATGAACAAGTCTGCTGCAGAATTGGATCCTGTCGAATCATATTGATCTACAGACTGAACAGTTGGTGGAGCAGAAAAGGGCCTCCGAAAGCAGGACTGTCAGCTGTCCGCTGTGCTTGGGCTAAATTATAGGCAGAATGAAAAGATTGAAATAGACTGAGGGCTCTGGAGACGAAGTCTACAAATGTTAATAATGTGCTCTCAAAATACCCTGGGGGCCAGGGGGTATAACAGAACGGTGGGCAATTCACTTTGACACTGAAGTTGACACTGAACCTTCATTGTGTCAGTGTAACACAGCTTGTTTGTAACACCTGACTGATACTAACACAGAAGTGTGTCACTGTAATACAGCTCTGAACATCTGACTGATACTGAACACAGTGTCTGTCACTTTAACACACCTCTGAACATCTGACTGATGTGTCATTGTAACACAGCTCTGAACTCTTGAGCTATACTGAACACAGAGTGCGTCATTGGAATGCATCTCTGAGCATCCATAGTATACTGGACGCAGTATGTTTGACACAGGCCTGGCTGTCCATGCAGACCAACCACCCAAGTGTCCGTGTGCAGCATCAGCACCTTCCTTCACCATGGGCAGGAGGCACCAGGACCTTCTAAGAAACGCATGGAAGTGAAGATTACATAGCTGAAACTTCAAAGTGCCCCCCTCCCTTCCTAGCCATGCTGCAGGTACTGCGTGGCCAGTGCAGATAACGCTCAGAGACACATTTGTAGCCTTTGAGAGCCGCACCTCACCTGCGACAATAATTACGTTGCACGCTATTTCGTCCTCGCACCGAACTGTACACTGAGTCAATCACCCAATTAAATCCATAGTGACAGCCTGCATCATAGAAGCAGCAAAGCCCCTATTCACACGGATCTTATCACTGTGAAAACCTGTCACACAGACACGCAGAAGGCCATAGGCTGGTGTGTCAGCCCCCAGGAGGACAGACACTCCACCATAATAAAATGCCCCCACCCTCACTCCCTGGGACTAGCCATGCTGTTGTACCCGTATACTCATGTGTACTGTGCTTATAGCGATGCAAGCTGTGAAACAACAACATAATTAGTGAATAATAAACATGGGAACAATGGCAGAAACAGATGACTAACAGAGTCAGCTCTGCCGCTCCACAAACAGGTGATGCAAGATAAAACAGAAACAACGCCGTGACCCTCCTCCACCAGCGCAAAACAGAACCACGCTTGATTTATGGAGGGAACAGACGCCATTAGTCACATGACTTATTAGCGGAGGAGTGCCCGCTGTCTGCCTGGGGCAGATAAATCAGGGTACAGCGCTGTACAACCTGACCTCGCCGGGAAAAGTCACAGACCCTCTACTAGCACATTTACCAAACGCATGCTGATTAAGCCCAGGGTAATTAAAAATGATGCGTGACGATGGAGGGTGGGGAGGTTCAGGTGGACTCTGACAGTCGGTCTTAAAGATGAATGATATCTCATTGTTACATGCACCCAACACCACCCAGTGGGGCACTGCAGTTAAGTATTTTGTCACATTGCTGTTAATAGGCTTCTCGGCTCAAACCCGACCTAGTGACCTTGCAAGGAGAAACGTATCTGACAGACAAAAGATCTCACACACACACACACACACACACAGACACACACAAGTTTGTGATTATATCTTTGTGAGGACTCTCCATTCATTTCTATGGCGAAAACTCTAATCACAACATAACGACCTTCACCCCTACCCAGCCCTAACCTTAACCCTAAGTAACCAAACAAAGTACAAGGCTTTGGGCATTTTTACTTTTTTGATTTCATTCACAGATCTTTATGAGGACCTGAGAAATGGTCCTCACAATGTAAAATAAACCAGGTTTTTATTACATTCTGGGGAACAAGCACACACGCACACACACTAAAACACACATGCAGACACACACTAATACAAACAAATGTTTCAATGTGCATATGCATTAAGAAGCAGCAGCATTCCGCAGAAAGACAGACAGGTAGGCATTCCAACAGGCATTCAGGCAGGCAGACAGACAGGCAGACCTGGAGACAGACAGGTAGGCATTCCAACAGGCATTCAGGCAGGCAGACAGACAGGCAGACCTGGAGACAGACAGGTGGACAGGTAGGCAGGCAGACAGACAAACAGGCTGACAGAGAGTCAGAACAGATAGGCAAACAGGCAGACAGACAAGCAGGTAGGTAAACAAACAGATAAGCAGGCAGGGAGACAGACAGAGAGTAATCTATCAGTCCTGAACATTTTGTCTCATCGCATGTTGATTGTGTTAGTCTCATTCCCGGTGTTTGGCGTTTGACTTGGGTGGCTCTCAACAACTCCACACGAACAAGGGTGTGGGAGTTAACATGTGGGTTGGACTCCTCCCACTAAGTCTGCATGAGCGTGTGCGTGACGGTAAGTGTACGGTGAGAGCACATCTCTTAATTAGCACTCTCTCCTAGTCTCTCTGGGTCCAGGCCTAGCGAGGGTGGGGGCCACACAGGACACAGAACCAGGAAGGTCCAGCTGAGAAGTCCCCAGGCCAAACACCATAACCAGATAATTACAATCTGGCTTCCCAAGGAAAAGGGTAACAAGCTGCATGACATGAAACGTGGCGCAAGGTTCCTGTCTCTCCCTTTTGCTTGTGGCCTGTGGATGTTTGACATCCCTTGGGTCTATTCTGGAAATGCTTTTTTATTATTGGTGGGGCAAAATATTAATACATCATGTTTCCTTCCAGGAGAAACTTCCTGTCCTCTGTGTGGGGTTATGTAAGGAAGACACGTAGCACTGGAACCAAAAACAAACACGTCCGTGGACTTTGAGGGCAACAGAGTCATTCCAGCATGGCTGGAACAGCACGCAAGATCTGAACTGGCCAGCAGAACAAACAGAGTTGCCCGACATTGTTCCTAAAGTTTGCACAGCACCAGACCAGGAAGTCTGTTACTGCCTCTCAGATACACATGATGTTTGGATTAGCAGCTGGGAGGTAAAAGAGAGAGAGCATCCGCATCAAAAATCCAATGAAAAGCTTTTCCTGTAAACCTTATTGCATCTCCAGGCTCACATGATCTACCCATTTCAACCCCATTAGTGCACTAATATCAGCCCCGACAGCACCTAACATCAGCCTTGTGAACATGCTAACATCAGTCCCATGAACATACTAATGGCTGCTTGGTGAGCACGTCGTCAGTCTAGTGAGCATGCTAAGGTCAGCCCCGTAAACATGCTAATGTTAGCCCCGTGAGCATGCTAATGTCAGCCCCGTGAGCACACTAATGTCAGTGCAGAAAGCACAGTAATGTTAGCCTCATGAGCATGCTACCATCGAAAGGCTAATGTTAGCCCCTGGAACACCTAATGGCACTAAGGTCAGACCCATGACTACACTAACGTCAGTCCCATGAACACGCTAATGTCAGCCCTGTGAGCATGCTAACATCCAGCTCATGAGCACACTAACACTACCTCTGTGGGTATGCTAACATCAGCCCCATAAGCACACTAATGTCAACCCCATTAGCAGGCTAATGTCAGTCCCAATAATACCTGACAGTAGCCCCATGATAAGCATGCTAACATGTGCCGTTTATATGCACACTATGTGTTCAGCACTTACTTCTAGCAGCGATCATAGCACATTATATCTGGTTGTAAAAAGTAGGTAAGCTGCTGCCCAGGCCTGAGTTTGTAAAGACTGCAGGATATATAATCTGAAAGCTCCCGTCCGGCAGCAGATGGTCTGATAGTGAGCAAATTAGACTAAAAGTGGCTGAGGCTCTGTGCAGTGAAGGGGATAGGTCCTGTTTCACAATATTTAGCAGCTTAATGCACAGAAGCATTGAAAATGGCAAGAATTTTCAGCTCTGAAGGGTTCAATTTAGATGCAAGACAATAAATATATATGCTTGATTACATTAACTGTCCAGCCAGCTACTGTTATCTAATCTGAGATAATGAAAGTAAATGTCAATACCTGCATGAACATGTTTAAGTTAACACCAACACACACACCCACACACA
>JAODLC010000001.1:52374763-52386422 GCA_026781145.1 Hippopotamyrus pictus
CACCCCCCCCCCCCCCCCCCCCCTCGTAACAGAAATACATGGGACAGGGGACCCGAAGACGACACCGATCTGTGAGTCTGGGAATGGCAGATACCTGAAGCTTAGTAGGGAAAATGGCACTATTTAACATTCCCTCAATCATCTCCACTGAGGATGCAGGAATGAACAGAAAGACATTTACTTATGATTATATTATTATATATAATGCTGAACGATGACCTTTTTAGGAAGCCAACACCTCTGATTGGCCCTCATTAGAGCCCTGTAATTATTATGGCAGGCTATGAGTCCCGCTCGTGGGAGAAATCTTCCTTGGTGTTTGATGAGAGGCAGTAATGGTGTGGGGACTGGAGTCAGGATGGTGATTAAATGTCAAGGATCACAGCACGAGGGCTGACAGGATGGTGATTGGTCGCACGTGACAGACAGCCTGTCAGCCTCCTCACCAGCAGCAGACTCCCAAGAGGGAAACCTGGGCTTCAAGCTGCTGTGGACACAGATTCCGGCACAATGTCCAGTAGAGATGGTGATCTTTCTGCGTGACAGGCCTAGAAAATTCCACAAATGCTGATTGGCAGCCTTGCTAGAGGTATCCCCTCATTCCTGTTACAGTCTGTCTCTTACAGCAAAACACCCATAAAACTAGTCTGGTTTTGTTATTGTCAAACAGGATCAGGGTGGCTCTTTATGGAATAATAAAGAACAATTAGGTGAATATAGGATTTTGGATAAGAAATGTGCCAGCGGTTATGGGAGGAGTTCCTTGATCAAGACTGAGACTTTCGTGTTTCATGTCTCTGTTTTTTCCTGCTGACAAAACCCATTAGCAAATTTAACTGATACCATAACGGTTCCGCCCATAGAAACCTGAGCAGCCTGTGTGGAATTGGGCCTGTGTGGTTTTCTCCTTCAGAACATCACTCAATGGCCACTGTGTTTCAAATACAGGCAGCCCCCAACTTACGCAAATCCAGATTTACACAAAAAATATCCGAGACACAGTATATGGAAGCATTAACGCAAAAATAGTCACTAACGCAAGCAGTCACTCACCTGTCAGCCCTTTCTGTGTCCTTTTACATATTTAAACTATATCTTTTAATTTATTTAACACACATTCTTTAATCCGGATTATTTTTGGCTTGTTTGTTTTTTGCTATAAGGTGTCTTGAATGGTATGTGAAGGTCAATCCAACTTGTACCAGTCAAAAAGTCTGGACACATCTACTGAAAATCATTTATTTTTCACTAAGAAAAAGACACCAAGCACACCTCATGGTAGCAAGTATTATCTTATGAACAAGGAAAGAGATGGAGGGCTGTGGCAGATGACTAGGTCCCTCCAAACCCCCAACCTAAACCCCGTTGAGCTGGTATATGGGATGAGCTGGATCAAAGAGTAGGAGCAAGGCAGTCAACTTCTGCCCAGAACTTGTGGAAACTCCTTCTGGACTGTTGGAGAAGCATTGCAGGTGAGTACCTCTGGAAGCTGGTTGAAAGAATGCCAACAGTCTGCAATGCTGTCATCGAAGCAAAAGTGGGCTTTCTGATGAGTATATAAAACATTGAGAAAATGTTGAGATGTTGAATATTTTTCTTGGTCGTTGCAATATTTGATATGTGTTACTAAATTGCTTCAAGGCTTTTTATTATAACATAAATAATACTGCTAAAATAAAGAGAAATGCATTAAAAGAAGGTGTGTCCAGTTTCTTGATTGGTACTATATGTAAAATTTTACATAAGGGTATGTAGAACTAGATATTATGTCATTTGAGAACTGTGTTGTATACCACATTTAACTGAATTTGTTATGTATTATTTAACAAATTCTGGCAGAAAAACAAGCGTGAGTGCACAGTATATGACGAAAAGACTCAGTGCTGGAATTTAATAGTGTCAGTTGATGATCCTGAGAGTGAGAGAGA
Organism: Hippopotamyrus pictus; assembly: GCA_026781145.1. Lineage (NCBI taxonomy): Eukaryota > Metazoa > Chordata > Actinopteri > Osteoglossiformes > Mormyridae > Hippopotamyrus > Hippopotamyrus pictus. The sequence continues at coordinate 52,376,692 of JAODLC010000001.1, forward strand.
ATTTAACTGACTTGCTTGGATTCCACCAGTTTAAACTTGTCTGATGTCCTGCAGAATAGCTGTTTCTGCTGAGGTGCTCAAACAGTGGCACAGACACACAAGCAAACAAAGCATGCTGTTTCTGCATCCTGTGGCCATCAGCGGAAATGGCTGCGTCGCATACCTTTGCTGTTATGCATCCGTCGGAGCATGTGGTGTACGCAGGTGCAGCACACAAAAACAACGATAAATGATTGCACTCTGGCATTAACAGAAACGTCCCAGGTGATCATGTGACCCGGTTGCTAGCGTGGGCCTAGGTCTGGATAGCCATGACCTTTATTCCAAAATCTTCATGACAATACTGAGTAGCCTGTTTTTATAACCATTCCTGCAGGACAAAGGAAAAAGCTGGTGCAGGGTGAGGCAGGTTGGAGGAGGGGGACAGGGGCACACCCTTCTTAAAGAGGACATCACTCCTGTGTGGGACTCTTCTGTGACAGGATAAGGGCAGGGCTGTGGACAGGCGTTTCACTTTAAGAAAGATAAAGGAATTGTTGGGCCAGGTAGGGATGTGCATCAGAAAAACACAAGCATTTCCCCCTCCCCCCCTTAGGTCTGTCCAGATTGCACTCAATTCAGCACAGGGAGTATTTAGAAACCCACCCATATATTGCAGTTAAGGTGTAGAATGAAACCCGTTAAAGCTAAGGGTAGGTGGAGGGACTTCACCCATGGGCAGAATAGATGAGGTCATTTATTAGTTTCTCCAGCCGAAAATAGCTGCCCATTAAGCTGTCAGCCTGAACGTGGGATGCTGCAAGAGGCTGGTCTCAGAGCTGCGTGGTGAGTGATGACTGACAGGCCACCCTCACTGTAATTACACGGGTCCCCAGGCCACCTGCTGCGTGCAGAGTCTCATCACCGTTTTCCATACATTTACTTGATTTTGCTTCATTTCGGGGTTAGTCACATTTCTACAAATCCTTCCTTAAATGAAGCTTTGAGTTTCAGGGTTAATTTAGGCAGATGAGGAGCAGTCATGTCTCTTTTTCTTCAGAACTCGGCACGACGGAAACACACCAGCACAGTTTCAATACTTACGGGTACAAATGAGCCAGGGCCTTGGGGCATCCCACCGCCCGCAGAGGCCCCCGTTTAAAACACCATTAAAAGTGTATCCCGTGTCTTCCAGATGGTGGTCCCCCCCCCCAAAACATTTGCCTTCAGTATAACTTCTCATCCATGTTTGATCGAGGACAAACACCCTCCCAGGTGCTCTCCATATCCCCCCTCTATCTGGTAGAGGATCCCCTCACTTTTGCTTTTCCACATGAGTTTCCCCGTCTCCATGGTGAGGTGGAGCAAGGGCCCCCCTGCCCCGCCCACCATCTCCCACCCCTGGACCCCTGTCCATCTTCATGCTGATCAGTATTCTGCCCTTAGCGGCAGAGGCGGGGGACAGAGTTGCTTTAAGGGTCCCCGTTCTTACACAAGCCCCCGGTGGGGGCGTAACCCGAGGTGCAGGGTGGTCAGACATCGTCCTTTGAAAACGAAAACCCTCTTTCTCATTTGCTGCTACAATCAGAAAGTCTCTGCTTGCCACCAAGGTTCCCATGCATCTCTGACATCCCAAATCTGATGGCAGAACTTCCTTCTGAATTCTCTGGCACTCCAGCCGAACAATAGCAGAGACTTGATCAGACAACGGTTACGTCACGTAGGAGCTAGAGTGACTGTGAATAGGCCTCTTTGGATTAGTCCCACTAAATAACCTACATTGTCCCTCTTTATGGCTAAAACACAGTTTAACTCATTGAAAGGATTTCTAGTGCAGATGTATTAACAGAACCAGGAACAATTGGCAGTAGTAAAATTCTGGTTATTTATGTCAGAGTGAACAAAGGGAGTTTTCTTTTCTGCAATAAAGGTAACAGACTTCCAATCCATCAGGGAAGGGGGGGGGGATGGTGGTTATGAATAAATTAAGACCAGAAACAAGACATAATTCATTTCACCTTTTTCAGACTCATCTGTTTCTGTTAATTGATGCTCTTATCTAATGTTATTTGATTGTTCTGCTGAGACAATTTTTCTCCCCCACAGCGTTAATTAATTCCTCACCATTTTTCTCATTTCCCACAGCTGATTATTTGCAGAAGATGTTAAGGAAATGTCTGGCCACAAGGGCCCTTTTGCTACTGCACCACCTACTGACGTCTGTCTGTGTTGCGGTGCAATACAGTTGTGGGGCACTGCTCAGAAGTGTTTTTATCCAGCATCCTCTGGGGTAGAGGAAGACCGATGACCTAGACTCTGTTATACATCTTCCCACTGACAGCAAGCGAGGAACAATCTGAAGTGAAGACTCATCCTACAGGGAAAGGCAGGGTAATCCATTACATCAAGACATAAACTGAAATCATTTTCTCTATCTGTCACAGACCTCCAAAAGAGGAGGCAGGATCCCTTTAAATATAGATATCCAGCATGACAACATCGCCTCAGAGGTAATTCATGTTTTTTTTTCTACTTCTGTAGAAAGCAGAAATTTAGGATGTTAGGATATCATAGGTATGATTCCTGGCAAATGTTTCATTAATGTCATAAATCATGCATACCTCCAGAGAAACAGTGGACTGCTTCTAGGAGGAATAGCAGTGATGTTTCCACGGAGACAGGTGGCTGAGGATGTCCGAGCATTGCGATGAATCTTCTTTTAAGAAACGCTGACAGGTTTAGCAAGAGGGCACAACAGCCAGGGAAAAAGATGCTGCCTTCATGATCCATAGCATTAAAACCACACTTAGCAACAGCAGGAATAAAATGCTAAAAAGTAACCAAGGGGCAATATGTAGTCGTCTCCAAAGCAAGACAGTACAGTATAAAGTGAATTAAAATTCCAGTCAAGATCCTGGGAGAAAGTAATCTTAAAAATGACATTTCACATCCAGAAAATAGGATCTTAAAAACGGAGTGGATGGATGGACAGATTTAAAAATCGGGACAAAACAGAAATTTTTGACCCTGTACCAAGGTTACTGGATAAACCCTAAAGAGAAGTCCACACAATTCAAACTCAAAGTAAAACAACTAATCTCATGAATCCATCAAAGCCTTTCTCATGTGCATCTGAGACAATTCAAATTGAATGGACTCTGCATGTCTGTAAATATGCCCTGTGTTGACAGCTGGATCTTCAGGTTATGCTCACTATCTGTAGTCAAGCATTTATAAAAGCTGCCAGCTGAGCTGAATTTGTAAATCACCTAATTTTTTGAGAACATGTCAAATCAATGTATCAGATGCGTTTCCCTATTAAGTCTCTGTTTGAGTGACCATCTGAGACATTTAATGAGATCTCGAGGGTAGGGATGGGCAAATACCGAACGTCATCAAGGATAATCATCCCCCATCCGATTTATTTTGTATCATGCAATGTTAGGCATTTCAGTTTCAGAAACTGCAAATCCAGACCAAGATTTCATTTCCACCATCAGTTGAGTACTCTGTGACTGTGACTATTTATGCTCAACTGGTTTGCAGAAACAAAATATTGGTCTGGATTTGTACTGATCTCATTACACAACCAAACTGCACCTTATCAGTATTGGGTTTACTGTGCTGTTTGTACTCGTCAGTGTCAGTTGTCTTGTCCTTTTGCACTATCCTGCAATGGCTGCACAGTTTCTGCTCACAATACACTCTGTGTTGCTGGGCTATTTAATTTATGTAGCACCTTGGTCTGAGAGAAATGCTGTTCCTTTAATTGCATACTGTACTCAACTGTGTATGGTTAAAAATGCTATTAAAGACCTACTTGAATTGACTTGACTAGTCTCTGGACCGGAAATGTCCAACCCTGGCATTTTGTGTAATTCACTACCAGAGGCTCAGGTGCAGCTTTTACCATGCTCCACCATTGCCGTCTGGGCTGCTAACTGAGAGAACTGGGGCCCACGCTTTACCCTCTTCTTTTGGAATGGAAGACTTTAAACCATGAGAGTCATGCTCCAATGCTTGACATGAATGCTGGGGGTTCAGGAGAATCTTTTTCTTCAGATTTGAGTCTCACCTGGCGAACCTAAGGGCACTCACTCTCCCACGCAACATTTCATGGGAAAGACTCACATTTGTGAAAGTGCATCATCACTTCAAATTTGTTGGGATGTGAGAAAAACTAGGTCCAACAGAGGTGCAGGGTCTATCAACAGTGGCACCTCTGAACTAGCGATGAGTGAAAACAGAATTTGTGTGCCCACAAATCTCCTCCACACAGAGTTTTAGTGTCATAATTAAATCAAATCACAGTGTCATTACCATAAATCACATATGTACCTTTTTAAGGGGCTACGCAGTACCTTCCCCAAGGAAGATGTAAACACTAACCATGATCTCACGTAGGATTTTTGTATCATCACCACATAAATGCATTTACCGTAGAAAGAGAAATGAGCAAGGCAGTCACCTTAGGCTGCTAACATTCACGCAAAATCAGAAGCATGATGTTATTGGCCTGAGAAGATGATCTCCAGGAATCCAGCAATGCCTGAAATGTTTGAAGCAGACCCCCAACTGCTAGTACATGAAATCATATGGAGGCCATTCTGTTTACCTTTGATTTTTTTTGAAAACTTGTTGTTTTATTAAAACCACAAGTAAAAAATGCCAAGTTGTAGTAAAAAAATGAAGGCCCTCCTGCTGAGACGTGCTGCTGAAACTGGGCTTTTGCACAGCGTGAAATAAACCCGCATCTGTGTTACACTGACATTAAGCAATGACTCTTTTCTCTTTTCAAAAGGACACAAAGTAGATTCACTTGGCCACAGTACTGATTTACTAAATTAGCTGCTTACCAAATGGACCGGCGATCGGTTCTGATTGAATTATGTAGATTTAAAGTATCACAGACAGGAGGGCTCGTAAATCTCTGTGCTGGAGGGATTTCCTAGTGCCTGGGCTGTTTCCGGTTTCATCTATAACTCCATTACAGATGATTCACTTGTAGTCTCAGCAGATACGAGTAGAGCCAAATCGACAAGAAATGAGCATGTTACGAAGGCTGGCCCCTTAACTGTAATTAAATTGGCCCAAACTCTATGCAAACGATCTTGGATTTGATGTCTTGGAGAGGTGCCATGTCCTTTCAGATGTATCTGGGAGAAGTCATGGTGTGTTCTGCTGACCGGGGAATGTGGCATCACCAGATGACAAAATTATCAGGAGCAAAACTAACCTTCCTGACAAAGCAAAGCAACTTGTGCGGAGGACTTTAGAGGCACCTGAAATTATGCTCTCATCACCAGATTACATGCTCATTTCTTCAGTGTATTCATTTTTGGTTAGTTGGTTAGTCTGGTTAAACTTGCTGTCTTACAAACAGAGGTTGGCAGACCCAGATTTGTTTAGTCTCAAGCAACGGAGACTAAGGCTGCGTCCACACGACAAGCAGCGAAATTTCAATGGTAAGAGCCAATGAAACTAAAGTAAATGTACTTATAAGTGCACTTTACCATCCAAGGACAAGAGAGCAAGAGCTTTTTTGTGTAAGCCAACAATGCAACTCATTTTGTTTCAAGCCGAAAAACACTACAGTTGCACTTATTTTTATGAGAAGCGCTCTTTTATGACGTATTATCCAAGTGGCAGGTGGTTTGCCGCTGGCGATGTGAACGCAAAAGTGAATTTTTAGGCTGTGATGAGCGGTTCGCCACTTGCTGTGTGGATGCAGCCTAAGGGGTGACATGACCCAGGTATATAAGATTCTAACAAGTCTAGGTGCTGTTCATCCAATTTGTTACTTCAAAATAACTTCTAATTTAAGAGCCCATGGCCACAGTCGGAGATTAGTGGAGGAACACTTTAGTTTGGATCTGAGAAAGAACTTCTCACGGTGTGTATTTAGAGTCTGCCCGAAGGGGTAGTGCAAGCTAAAACCCTAGATTCCTTCAAATATGAACTTGACAAGATCCCACCAACTTTAAATTATTAGTTTAATTCCTTCCAAGTGAGCTGAATGGCCTCCTCTTGTTTGCAACTTCCTTATGTTCTTTTGTTCTAAATATGTATTGACTTTTATGTAGAGACAGCCCTTAAGTCAGCCTACAGGAAGGTCATCGTGGTGTCTAGAGAACCAGACTCGGGGTCTTTCAGAAATCACACCCCATTGTCCTGCATGATCAGCCAGATTGATGGAAGACAAAGATTCAACATACAATATTTTCCAGGATCAGTGACTGGATACTGTATAAAGAAAATCTGAACATCTGGCAGGTTCCCTCAAAGGTCCCCTGTCACAGAACCATGAACTGAAAAATGAGAGGTAAACCAACAGAAGAAATGCATTATTTTCCTTAAATTCACTTTCAGTTACTTTCAGTTTTCAGTTATTTTCAGTGTTCAGTGGCTGCTGAGACAAAGAGCAGACCTGTTACAGTAGCTTGAGCTCATCTTAGTGCTGTACAGGTAAGCAGACCAGGGGCCTGTATCACGAAGCTGGTTCAACTAAGTTCGAAGATAAGTTCCAGTTTGACAAAACCAAACAAATGCAATCTGAGATTAATGGTATCACAACGCTGACTATCAGCAATCTATGTCAAGCCAGGTTTTCTTACTGAAGCCAAGATTACTTCCCGAGCACATAAAAGCGTGCTGTGTACAATGATCAGCCAATCACCTAAAGCATGGATTGCAACAGGGCTACTTGTTTCACTGCAGCAGAACAGAGAATTATTATGGTAAAATATGAAGAATTCTAAAGTACTATAATGCCGAAACGCAACACCATAGCTGCTGTCAAAGCTAGAAAGGCATGCTGGCAGCAGATTGCTGACAGCGAAAATGCATACATAAAGTTTGATTGCCATTAAGATAATTGTCTTCATTTCCAAACATGTGCTTTGTGGTTTTCATAATTATCCTTAGTCTTTTTATTCATATTCATAATCCCTCTTTATTATTCTGTATTAAACTTGTCACTCTTCAAAATCCATTCAATATTCCTTCATCCATCACACTCACACACACACACACACACACACACACACACACACATGCACAGCGGTGGGTACATGGCTTGGGAAGACCACAAAAGTTTTGACATATTTATACATATACATCTTTATTAATAATTGTACTGTGTCCATTCACTACCAGTGAGTGTAAGACAGTGACACCTATTGAACATGAAGGGCACGTTCAAGTTTTACCAGTAATCTGGAAGACCAACAGGTGTGCAAGAGTTGCTATCAACTCAAACTGCTGAACCAATATCTTTTTATAGCTGAGACTGCCACTTTTTGTAGATTTTACAGTTTTTCTTGATTGTTTTGGAACATTTCTCTAATGACAATTAACATTTGCAGAACAAGTGTAATCCCCACACCACAATGTCACTTCTGCACAGTAGAACATCATTTCTCATTGCTTCACACACATTTCCATATGTTTTAGTCCTTTTTTTGTATGGCGGGAGAAGGACGACCCAAATGCAGGCTGTCAGCAGGTACAACCCTTCGCGGTGAGTTTATCATGGAAACCAGGCAGGGCAGCACGTGCAGACAGAAAACAATGACTGAACAGGGAGCACAGGACTAAGAGACGCTAATACAAATGACTAACAGAGGAGTAAACTCAAGGCCGCTGTGGCTGGTTAACAAGACGTCAGGAACAAGAGATAAGACTAACAAGCTTCAGGACTGACACATAGAAGGACCACCAGGATAGGGACAGAGACACCAGTGCAGACCACAGGGGGAACTAACTAGGGCAAGGCGACAGGACAGGAGAAAACCAAGGCCAGATGGGAGAGAAGGGAAAAGGTAGGAGAGGGAGTGATGTTAGACTGGGGGACCTGGAAGACCCCAGGATGCTGGGTCTTGGTCCCATGGCGTGTGTCCCCCTTGGCATTGGCAGATACGTGGGGCCATGGCAACACGACACGGTCAGCAGGGCTCAGGTGACATCCTGGGACTTGTGAGGCCAGGATTGGGACAAGAACTGAGGCAGGAGGTAGGGAAGAGATCAGGACAGAATAGGATGCTGAGGAGACAGCTGGGTCTCGGCCGAGGGGCACAGAAGGACTCACAGACCAAAAAGTAGGGCCGGAGCAGGTGGGTTCAGCAGGAACTGCTGAGGCTGGGGGTGCCGCTGGGACCACAGAGCAAGAGGGCACCCCCGGGTCTTCCAGGCCGGAACACACGGATGCTGTGGGACCTACCAGGCAACAGCAGAGATGGAGACAGGCCCGGCTGACACAGATGGTGTGTCCCTGTCTCCCTTATTAGGAGATAGAGACTCTGCCCACCCCTCTTTGGAACTTTCCTTGGTACTGCTGTAATTTTCAGAGTTAAGCACCGTTGTGGTTCAAGTCCTGGACACGGGTCCACAACGTAGAACTTAGGGCAACACCCAGAAAGTCCCACTCAAGTTCCTTCAGGGAAATGTCTTCCTCTGGGCCTGACTCCTCTGGGTTGTGAATGGTTGGCATGCCGGCATGACGTGGAAAATGAGTCGCTACTTTAGGAGTACTTCATGGTACTTAACAGAAAAACTGCTGTAATATTACATTTGATTTCACAACGTCAGTTCGACGTCAGATGTCGCTGCGTATTCACGTCGACGTCGTACGTTAGTTTTTGGTTTTGACTGAATGCGGGATGGCGAGCGAATTTAAAATTGAGGACGCACCCACCGATCTTAAATCGGCGGTGTGGCAGCATTTTATCTTTCACAAATGAAAATGGCGAGAAAAGCACAGACAGGACAAAAACTCCTCGCAAACACTGTAAAAGACTGATAACATACACAAATAGCACAACGAACATGCTTCAGCATGTCCACCGGCATCACAGTGAGCTCAATTCACCACCGCCAGAGCGAAGGGCAAACCACGCTAAAAAGTTGCAGATGCAAGCCTTAGTTTATTTGGTAGCGCTTTATATTAATTGCACCTTCATAATGCATTCATTATGCATTTATTGAACATTCAGTGCATCTTCATAATGCATTCATAATGTCACACCCACACGGGCGGGACACGACGGCAGCAACCAATAATTTAGTGCTCGCTCCGCTTCTTAAGACGGAAGTAAGCATGCTAGCATCGCGAAGTATTGTTGTCATGATCGGGAGCATTGCTGAGCGTTTTTCTGTCTAGTGTTTTCCCCGCCTGCCCTGTCCACGGTGCCCTGCCCTGTTGTCTCGCCTGTCCTGCCCGCCTGTCCGATCCCGTCTGCCCTGTTCCACGACCTCGACCCGGCTTCCTCGTTCGTCCCTACCCATCGTCGCCTCGTCCTGTCACTTCGTGTAGGACTGACATCCCCGGCTTCTGAACCTGCGTTTGTGACCCGACTTCTCCTTTGGATTCCCCTTCTGGATTTGTTCGCTTTTGGCTTCGATAATAAACCTGTGATCTTCCGCATTTCGGGGTCCGCCTCCTCCCTGCTCTCGGCACGTCACTCATAAGCAGCATGCAAGTACACCTTAACATCGATCATAACATCCCTTGACAGCTTTAATATACATTAATAACAAACATTACACGATTATACAATTATAATGTTTGTTATTATTATATAATGTTTATTATTAATATATATTACAGCTCTTAAGGGATGTTAGGATGTAAAGGTATACAGGGCCGTGCAGAGGTGTTTGAAGGGGCGGGTGCTCAAGGTTAAAAAAGGGCACATAGAACCAGGCTGAATAACAAGAACCCACATTCATCAAGAATCTAATATGGAATCACATCA
>JAODLC010000001.1:52400075-52411063 GCA_026781145.1 Hippopotamyrus pictus
GAACCCATACTGCATGCACTGACTGGTCAAGGAAGGATGCCGTGATGAGTAGAGGTATTGTGTTATATTTACTAGTCAACAAAATGGCGAGATAAACATAAGTCGCCAAAGTGTCGACTTAGTTGTATTTCGTCAGTTCTCTAAGTCGTCACTTTTAAGCTGGTCCCGCGAGTGTTGACTTAGACAGTTTTTACTGTACATGCATCAACAGCCAATAAGTTAGCTAAAAATGCTAATGTAGAATCCCACACACAGAGCACTCAGAAACACACAAGTGTGGTGTTTTACATACCAAAATAATACAGAGCATTTTGATTGGTTGTTTTCTGTAGGCTGCATGATGACGTGGTCCTTTTTGGTGACACCCATTAGGTGTTGGCCGGGTTTGGAGTGCTTGTATTGCATTAAGCTAGTTTTCCTAAAGGAGATAAATAAAAAGCTTTAAGTTCGAGGCTGCCGATGTTTTTGTCTGCTATCTTTTAACGTCCAAGAACACATTCTCACGTATCAATACACAACAACAAGCTATTCAGGATTTCTCCTGTGAAAGTTGCCAAAGCCCATCTGACCTCTTCAGCATTGGGCTGTCCCACTAATTCGAACCTAGGGAGGCCACCGGACTTACTGCAGCATAGTTTGTTGCAGACTCACCCATTGACAGGTGGGCTTGAATAATTCATGTGGGCATCCAGGCAAACCAGGGCCTGCCCAATTCCTGACATGCCAGACGAAATTCGCTGGTTCTGGGCTAGTCCTCCTGGGTAAAGGGTTGCAGGGGATCGGTGGGGGTGAACAGCCATGTAGCAGGGCTGCATTTTCTGAGGGCTACCCACTCTATGCTGTGTCCTTATATCCTATAAGGCAGGAAGGGAGGGAACCTTTTAAAAGTGTGGCTCTAGAAGGATCAGGTTATATACAAGTTCTGTGTTGCAGTAACAAAATGTGGATGCTGCACAGGTCAGGTTCAGACACACAGCATTACCTAACTGAACAGTTATCCTTACAAAACTGTTAGAGGTATCCCACCTTAGCTATAATGATTTCAGGCAAATAAGGGATAATTGAGGGGGGTGGGTGTGGCTAGACTTGGGCTGCATAATGGCAATACCCTCCCCGCTCAGCAAATTTTATCAGAAAATACTGGAATACCGTTGCTTTTTAAAACACTGTATACCACAGTATATCTGAACGGTATGACGATATGAACAATTAGATACCTGACAATTAGATAGCTGACTGGGAGGGTGGTTGTATTGGCAAGATTTGTATGTTGGGGGTTGGGGGTGCTGGAGTTTCTAGCCAGTTAATTATATTGCCGATAGTGCAATAGTGGAACGACAAATTTCCAAGACACTGCATATTATTCACAGGTGTCAGGGAGCTGCTGACAAATTGTGGGAGACTCCCAGAACTTCCAGGAGAGGTGGAACGTCTACTGTCCGCCTTATTGAACTGTTATCCTTACTGAACTGTCATTCTTCAAACTCCAGACAGCTTTCATCAACCATACAGAAATTAACCTATTTCAACTTAAACAGAGAACACTATTATCAAAAATGCCCAAGTGGTCAATGGTCCAGACCTTCACTTTTCTATCTCTTTAATAAATATAATGAACACTGTGTTAGTGATGTACCGATGACACAATAAAATGCAGGACAAGATGGAGGCCTCAGCAAGGGGAATCATGTGACACAATGACAAGCTGGTTTTATAGTTTGGCTCAACCTCATCTGGGAGCGATGGCAAGAGGGCCAGGAATGAAAAGAACATCAGACACTAAAGGAAAACCAAACTGAGCTGGGGAGGGGTGATTGACAGTAGTGCTATGTACCGCTGCTTTATCAGCGCTGCTTTTGGGGCTATGCTGTTAACTAAGAAAGCTAGCTGCAGTTTGCAAGCTCAAACAAGAAAATCTTTATGAAAATTAATCGACATGAGAGGATTAAACTCCACCATTTCACATGGCCTTTTTTTTAAATTAACTGCTGGTTATGACTCAGGGTCTTAAACGAGTTACGTTTACATGCAAGGTCGCACTGTGCTTCTGCGCTCACTGCTGTCTATGTTGTCCCTTTCCTTCCAGGTCTGGAAGTGAGCGTCTGTCTACCAGAGAGGGATTTCAGAATAAACCGTTTTAATGGAGGGTAGGGGATCTCCAAATAAACACTGATTAAATTAAATTAAATTACGTAATGACATGTATTAATCGGATGTGTTTTTCTAAACCAGGCATTATATATAACATCACTGAAGGGGATGATCCCCCACATTACAGCATGGGGGAGGGGGGGTGATGCTTCTACCCCCAACTCTACACCCATGCCCTTTATATATATGAAAATGGACAAAGAAAAAAACCTGTTGCAGGTCTGGGTACGGTGAGAATAGAAACAAATAGTCGCTTTGCTTTAAAAACCCAATAAATCATGAGTACCCTCAAGCCCTCTCTCACACCAGCTGTGCTTCACAGCTCAGGGAACTGGCGTCCGCCGGAGTTCCTTTGATGCCAGAGGGACCACAAGCTTTCCCGCTAGTTTAGTGCGCTATTTGGGGTTTCCTCCTCAGAACTTGTTCAGTGGGTATAACCACTTGGTCCAAGTCTTCTATCTCAAGACCTTAATAAAGAGCAGGTACACTGAATGATCAATGGGATTACTTTCCTGAAAACTGTCCGTCTGCAGCGCACTCTCCCCACATTGCTCCTCTCTCGCTGTCACGTCCGGCTCGTCCGAACCTCATGTGTGCCACGCCCACCTCGTTACCTGGTGTTATTTCCGGATTGTAATCACCTGTTGCCTGTTACGTTCAACCTGTCCTGTGTATTTAGTCCGCGTCTGAGTTAGTTACCACAGATCCGTCATTGATGTTAGTCGATATTTGTCGCTGTCAACTCCGTTTTGGTCCAATAAACCCCCTATTTCCGACTCCATGACTTTGCTGCCTTCCTGCCTGCTGGGCGATCACAACAGAATGACGGATCTCCCGAACGACTCACCACGGCAGTCCGAAGAGCAACGCATCGGTCTGCTGCAAGAGGTAGTCTACTGGCTAAATCAACCGGAGGTCCAGCAGGACCCTGTAGCCCGGGATTTAGCCAGCCGAAGTGGGAACCTCCTAAGTGAGGTAAACCCACTCGGAAACGCGTACCCGTTGCGGGAGGTACGCGGAAATCTCCGGCGGCTGACAAAGCGGATAATGGAGAGGAGAGCCCAGCTGGTCGCGCAGCGCACTGCTGAGGCTGTAAACCCGCCGTCTGCCCTCCCGGAGACGGCGCAACTCCTACTAATAACCGTGAGCCAGAGAAAGAAAAAGAGAAAGCCAAAGGGGAAGTCAGAGGACGCCCCAACCGTCTTCCTGGGAGCCGCCTCTCTCTCCCCAGCTCTGCTCCTTGATGGTGATCGGGGGGAATCCCCGATTGCCGTGGACATCCCCGCTGCATCACCCCCTGTCCTGCCTCCGTTCACTCCTGGTCCTTTTGTTCCTCCGTTCCCTGTGCCCTCTGTCTCTCCCTTTCTTGTGTGTCTCTCTGCGTTTCCCGTTTTGTACCTGTTGCCTGTTACGTTCAACCTGTCTTGTGTATTTAGTCCGCGTCTGAGTTACCCCAGATCCGTCATTGATGTTAGTCGATGTTTTTCGCTGTCAACCCCGTTTTGGTCCAATAAACCCCCTATTTCCGACTCCATGACTTTGCTGCCTTCCTGCCTGCTGGGCGATCATAACACTCCCCTTTATCTCCGCTTTTCCCACCCAACCCGCTTCCCACTGTTTGTTTCCCGCCAATTCATTTTCCCACTTTCACACGATCATGGGCCAATCAGCCTAGTTTAACCCTTTGTCTCACTGAGTAACCTAAAATTACCAAGAAAGTCAATAATAAGAAAAGAATCTTAAAAGAATCTATATATTTAGTAAAAATCTCACCCTGAATTCTTCATTTATGTGGAAGATTGTAAGCTCTACAATGAATAGATAAACAGATAATGAATGTTGTTGCCATGCCAACAAAATGAGAGTGCCTTGGCAATTCGAGATAGAAGTGGATGTTTGTATAATGACAATGTTATTAGCATCTCGGTAAGTTTAGCGTACCTTCCACAGAGTTCTCGCTCGAGTGCAATGGTTCTATCAGTCGAGTCTGCCCCAGGGATCTGTGTCACTGTAGTTAAGTTTCCCTCAGCCCTTCCTGCAGTGTTATCTGCCCATGTGGGGCGGGTGGTGTGGATCGATGTGCTGTGATTTCCCATCAAGGCTTATGAATACCGAGGAAACGAGAAAGAGAGAGAGAATGAGCGCCGCAGTACGAGAGGACGGTTTCCCGCTGGGAGGCTACGTGTCCCATAGCCGCTATTCACGTTCTCCGTTACGGCACAGACCGTACATCTCTCTCATTCATTCTCATTCAAGGAGCGCAGTTTTGCTCCGTAACTCCTTACAGAGAAACAAGTTTATTTTGCCTCCTTGCTGCCGCAAGGATGATGTTTACATGACCAGTGATCCCCAGCTCCTGTCAGACCTCAGGAATCATTTTGAGCAAGAGGTACTCAGTACTTTCATTTAGACGGAAATGAAGGGAAGCTTTGAATTAACAGGCACAACTGCTGCAGTTAGGAAACATATTAGTCTTATATTCCAACCTTGAGAAACGATTAGAGATTTAGCATATATTTCGCAGCCTGTTACATCTATTACTCATTTCACGTCTGTTACAAACCTAAGAAAGATTAACTCATTCAATGAATCACACAATATAGCCCATTGCGTCATTGATATTAACAGGATACTTTTCCTGGATTTCAAGAAGTTTAACTTTTATCATCACCGAGCATTTATCCATCAGTCCAGCTGTATGTTCTAGATTGTCTTGTATTATTTCAAGCTGGTAATCAATGGAAAACAAAAAAAGGCAGAAGACGACGCACCCTGACTGTGGAGCATTATAACTCCTTTAGAGGTCACTGTTGCATAAAAATACAATGTATATGTACCATCGAGCTCTGGAAAAGCTGGAGACGTGCCATCAGTCACACGTACACGATGTCATGTTTAATCTCAAAATAACTCAATTAAAATGTCCAATCAATCTACCTTTTTACAGTTAGCATTTGTGTCAAGAGTGAGGCCTCCAAAAAGTAAGCTCACTTAATTTCGCTCAGAAATTAGGCTACTTTAATTTTGTTTCTATTAATCCCATGCTCTGTGCGTAAAATGAAATATCTACCAAGAGCTATTTTTTAGGGACAAAAAAAATCTTATTCTTTGAGGATTAAACCATAACCTATTCTATTGGACGAATCATTAAAAAATAAGTAGTATTTATGTAAATTATCACAGAGCATCCACCACGGGCTAACGTTCTAACTGTCCGAGCATACGGAGAGAAACTAAGTGAAGGGGGCGGAGACCCACGCGCAGTGCCGTGTGCTTTCCGCGGCCAGATGGGACTGGGTGAGACAGCCTGCCTTAACATTCCACCGTAACCGCGATGATGACCACACATTCACAGGAAAGCTAACGGGAGCCATTTCAATTATAGTCACGGCCCGTGTTTTGAGGGTAAAGGACCGTGCTAACAACACAAAAAGAGAAGAGAAGAGCAATGTCAGTACTCAAGTAACGCGCCAAACTCCCCAACTACCCACAGGTGAAATTAAATAAAGCTTTTTATGTATTAATCTATAAGCCTTTTCTCTTAATCAGACCAACCAGCATTAATGTTCATCCTAGGGTCCCTGATGGCCCTCAGCCTTTATTATCTCCATTACATTCTTCTTAGGAGATCAGATCCTGTCCTCTAATCTCTGGAAACAAAAGTTCCCTCCCGTGTAAGATTCCCTCTCTTTTCTAAACAGGCAAATCTAATGAGAGTTCAAATAGGATGAATTTCTAAAAGCCTTGATGTAGGTATGCCTCATAAAAACCTTCATTGTTCATTTTCCTAATGCATGTATATATAATAGCAGGAAAAATAATATCCCCCAGGCCAGCAAAATTCAACAAAAACATTTTCCTCGCATTTTTCCTCAAATGATGTTTAGTTGGGTATTTGGTTGGTGTGTTAGGATTGGGTTATATACATCAACATATACATAAAATACGCACAAACTACATATAACACAACTGAGGAAGAAATGAACTGATAATCCAGAAAAAAGAAAAAATATTATTTAGACTTTTCAGCCCAAGTGCTTTTTATTTTTATTTATTTATTTTTTTCCAGGAAAAGGGTTAACTGGAGCTGGATCTTGCTGTGGGTCTCAAAATAAGTGACGCGCAAAGGAGTGCATAAGGGTGACCATTGCCATGCACCCCTCCTCTGTCTCGGTGACAGATGTCACCGTCCAGAGTGGCAGTGAGAAAGGCATGCCTGTTGTTAGGAATACTGAGGGGCCCCAGGGTGAACTGTACTCTTCAAAGGAGCATCTCCTGCAGTGATAGAAGCTCTGCTCAGTTTAGCTGGACATTACCCTGCTTGACAAGAGTGCTGAATATGGCTCTCACCTCTGCCGGGCCTTTTACCTGCACGATTTGTGTACCTGTTAGATGGCATTGCTGATAAGAGGCATCACTCGCATCTTTTTTGTCAAAGAGACGACTCCGGGGCTGAAATGTATCATTAATTTGGTTAGAGAGACACATCAAGAAGGTCCCGGAAGGGAAGCGTGACGTTTCTTTGGAATGTGCCAAATCAAATGAAAATGTCACGTCACATTTCACTTTCGTTTAAGATGCATGGAAAAAGGTAATGCAGTGTCTGTTGATAAAAAATCAGCCTTATGGCAGGAAAACTCCTCCCTCCAGCGCCACTCGCAGGACACTGCATGGAAACACGACTTGTGGCTCTAAGCGATATTCAGCAATAGAGACTGAATCAATTCTGTCACAAGTAGGCACAAGGGCACAAGTAGGACTGAACTGTTACAGATAGAACTGAACTCATCTGGTCTAGTAAACCTCACGTTTGGGGCTTCTGTTAGCTTGCTGGTGTGTGCTGCCCCTGCGGGACCTGGTACCGGAAACAAATCATGGCTGCCTGCAAACTCAGGAGCAAAGCATATCTGACCCTAGAGGATAGCCTCCTAGAGGATAGCCTCCTAGAGGATAGCCCCCTAGAGGATAGCCCGACTGAAGAATGGAGAGACTCCCCAAGGTGTAGGGATTACAACCCCTGCTGGTTGGTTTCCCCCTAACTCCTCATCAGGACAACTAGCCCATCGGAACGCTGTTTACATCTAACCCTGCCCCCCCACACAATGTGCAATCAATCAAGTTTCACTCGTCTTAAAGAGCAATTTGCAGCACCTCCAGCTAATTATTTGCTGATGTGACTAATAGATGAATCTGAGTGAGGCGCATTATGCTGTCGTGTGTTTAGGGACACAGAGAGAGCAGAGGATAATTTCCCAGCAGACACTGCACCTCGAAAGACTGCCGTTCGCTTATGCATAAATAGATACTTATTCTTATTTTACGGTGTGTCTTTATCCACTTTGGTGAATGACCATATATTCTCAATAAACATTTCCTGAAGAGGATTTTTGATCAAACGTCTTGGTTAGTATGAGAGGCATATTAAAACTGGATGATTATAATCAAATGAAGTCGGAGGAACCTTGTACAGAAGAAACAGTTCATCTTAAAATGAACCAAATCTGCATGGTGAAACCATAGCTGAACGTTATTAAAATCATAATAATTACCTCTTGTAGTGTAGATACTGGAGCTGGTGGGGTTAACAGTGGTAACCTTTGGTAAGAAAAAGCTTTTATTTGCGGGTTTCCCAAGATCCTCTGTGGGATCTGGTGGGCGAGACAAACTGAGTGGAAAGTGGTTTGATCTAATTAGGTAATTATATTGTTCAGAGTGGCCTTTCATTCAAAGCAAATTATGTAACATGCTAATATGAGGCTAATATACATGACAAACTAACACAAGGCTAATGTCAGAATCAGAATATTTATTTTTTTGCCAAGTACCAGGTATACAAGAAATTTGTCTTGGTGCATGTGTAAATATAATATCAATCCAATAAAAAGGTATAGTAAAAGATAAAAGATATCCCATATAAAAACATAAAATAGACTATACATGTGCAAACTGCAACTAGACGGATGTGCAATGCAATATGTTACAGTATTGTTCATGCACATGACATGCTAATGTACTTGACAACATGCTAAATCAAAGCTAATGTTAGGATAACCACCTAATTCATGTAAGGGGGGACAATATGAGCTGGGACGGGGTTTGCCAACTAACATTTCAATGAAAAAGACCTGGATTTCACATTAGAACTGAGTTCTTGCTGTGTGCTGATTGGTCAGTCTCCTATAATCATGCATGTGTCACTAATGTTAATATGAAACAGCTGGATGACTCTTCAGTCAAGGAAATAAACCAGTAAAAGCACAAGAAAAATTGAACTAATTAGCCAAGCACAGCCTTTCAGTCTTAAAGTAGTTAAATTTTTTCACTCTCATGCTCATGCAGAATATCTGATTGCAAATCTATATCATTCCATTCTCTCTCTCCTAGCGTTTGTCCCGTCGTAGGACAGGGTCCGCTATTCGGCAGGCTGCTTTCCATTTCTTGTGATCGAGGGCATCTTCTGGGGCGACGTTGTCGTATTTCATATCTTCCTTTATCCGGTCCATCCACCGCTTCTTGGGTCTTCCTCGAGGTCTTTTTCCCTCTGGATTGAGGCGCAGAGCCCTCTTCGCGATTGATTCTTCCTCACTTCGGGCATCATGTCCGTACCACCGCAATCGTGCTTCGCTCATCTTCTCTGTGATCGGAGTGATTCCCATGGCCTTCCTGACATCCTCATTCCTCACTTGATCCTGTCGGGTCAGCCCTAGCGTCCACCTGAGCATCCGCATCTCCATGACGTGCAGGGTCTGCTCATGCCTGGAGGTCACAGGCCAACACTCCACCCCATATAGGGCAACAGGGCGAACGACTGTTTTGTAGATCTTTGCCTTGAGATGTTTGGGCATATGTTTATTGCAGAGGACGCCAGTGACTTGGCGCCATTTCAGCCAGGCTTGTCTTGAATTGAAAATCTCACGCCAGCCAACTGACCAAAATTGGTGACACTGATGATATGTTAATACCATTTAATGTATGTGACATGCTAATACAACCAATGTACTGCTTCATTTTCTCATGCGGTTTCCCATGAAGGAGAATTAGCTGAAAATAAGCATATAGTTTCTTGGAAAGGGACAAGCAGCTGCAGGCCCCTCGTTCTTATCTGCTCGTACAGCTGAAAATGACCAAATATAGGTCCTTATGCGCCCTGGTCCCAAAGTATGACATTTGGGGGGCGAGCTGTTCCCCAGCAGCTTTTAAAATACGTATGTGGTTGGTATGAACAGCATGGGCGGTCTGGGTGACAAGAACACAGAAATAAATATTGTGGATATTGTGGATATTGATCTGAGTAAGTGGCTGCTAATGATATTCTCCCCAACAGCGAGCTCTCTGTGGGGGTCTGCTGTAAGAGATGACTGGAGTGTGAGAGAGAAACAGACACTCTTTTTCAGGATTATATCTCAACACCATGGCTCAGAAGGCAGGGTGTGGCCCCGTTTCTGTCCCATCTGCCCATGCCAGTTTACCTGTGACTTTGCCTAAAGACACTAATCAGGATTTATCTAGCGCTAATACATGCCCGATGTACTGGAAGAGACGCACATAAAGATAATTTAGTGCTGGGAAGGAATTTAAAATTCCAGCTAATTGGAGGCCGGTTTGCATTTGCATGCGGGCCCGGGGAACGCCATTTTCACTTCATTTTCTGCAGAGAGACTGAGAGTCTGAACAGAGTGGCAGGTCTTACTTCCTTGTTCATAGTACCATGCTGCAGATTCTTCTTGCACAGATGATTAGCAAAATTCACAGCTAATTCAAAATTGGGCTGCAGTCTAATCCCAGGCTTATTATATATTATTAACATTATTATTCTGGACTCTGGAATACAGGCGAGGGGCCCAGGTCTGTTTAACGAGTCTCACCGGGTAATGGTGTCGCCTGTATGCTCAGCTCTGCTGAATGTTGGCTTTTTGGACTTTGATTCACTCCATGTTGTTCTTACTTTTGGTTTGGGGTATTTTTATTTATTTTTTTAGTCTCTCTTAAAGAGGTCTGTATCTGTACTATACCTCATCCTCTGCAGTCTTCTCGAATTTTTCACACAGGTGTGTTGATCTAAAGACTATGATTTATAAAATGACAGTGAGTGCAGCCTTAAAAAACACCATCACAGGGCCAGGTTTGCTGTTTCTCCGGTCCCACTCAAAAAGACACATCAGGCCCCTATTGTGTCTGACTGTTTGTGGCCAGTGATTGGTACGTATGATGGTAGACACCATCAATGATCACATCTCTCCCAAACAGCAGGCCGCATCATGGTGGTCCAGGAAAGGATTGGATAGGGAATGTTACTCTGAACTAATAGGAATTCTTTTATCCCAACTGAAATCCAGCCCAGGACACAAACTGTCATTCATGACACCAATTTTATAGTAGGAACCAATAATAACACATTGGGGCAAAGGTACGTTTAGGCTCTGATTAAATTACTATGGCAGGGTTACACATTGTCCCTTGCAGCAGTACCATGGCGGGGCACTAGTGGTGACAGAAATTAGACCCTTAAGCTCAAAATGGGTGGGACTACCTTGGCCTGTCAATCACAGGCCGGTTGATTAAGTTACTGCTTCTGTGTGGGTTAAACTAGGCAGTGACTGACAGGACACCCCGATCAGCTCCCCTGTTTAAAGCCTAATCTCTCCCGTCACCAGCAGAAATGTCATTCTCTGGCCTGAAAGCATAAAGAAAGATACGCATACACATGGTGTCACGGCGCGGAGCGGGGCGAGCGGGTAAGGGAACACAGGAATCCAAACTGACGAGGAAACGGGGTTTAATCGGGGAAGAAGCAGACATCCAGGGGTACGACACGTCACAATACAATGCAGGATCTG
>JAODLC010000001.1:52422441-52450408 GCA_026781145.1 Hippopotamyrus pictus
GAAGGACGGGATGACCAGCAACACCTGCTGGCCAAACGGGGAAGGGACACAGTGAGACAACAGGGGCCGACCCTGACGTATCCATAGTCTTCAGAACAGCCTTGCTAGTCAGGGATTCAAACCTGCAATCTTTCAATTATAAGTGTGCGGCCCTAACCATTAAGCCACCAGTGCCCAAGTGAAGTTATTGGCCTGCCTGGAGGCTAAAGACAATGGCCATGGCTGTGAATGTCCCAGCTAGGCTTATGTCAGGGGATGGGCATGTTTACCCCTGTACCTTCTTACTTGTTATAAATGACAGCCCTACATATCTGATGTTTTCCTTCCTCTCCACTTATCCTCCAATCACATGCCAGTGCTTCCTCCTTGCTGGGCCATCTTGCCCAGTTGTACCCTGCCATCTACATGCTGAAAGCCAGACAGGTTGAGATCCCCCTCATAGGGACTGGGCTGCCATGTGACTGTATCAGGTGACCTTTTGCTATAAATCAGCACGGTAGGTCGATTTGGACCCCCCTCAAAGTGTCCACAGAGGGGTACTGTTGGGGCACGCCATGAAGAAGGGGGGGGGGGGGGATGGGGTGACAGGGACAGAGGGGCCTACTTGGAAAGGTATGCCTCACTGCACACCCAGCAGTACCCTTACCACCGTGCCGCAGCTGGTTTCCAAGCAACCGTAGCTCGAGCTACTTAGGTGTGCTAAGCAGCGGTCTGTATTTGACCTGGGAACTGCCATCCAGGACGAGAACAGATAATGCATCCTGTGAATGGGTGAGTGGCTTGGAGGACTGGTTAACACTGGAGGTTTGGTATTAACTGCCTGGAAAACAAAAACTACACCAAAGAGAAAGCGTGGGATGTTCTGGCTGACAGTGTGCATTAAGTAAAGGTGACAGCATGCTAATATATGCATCCTCCTGCACGCGTATCGAACGCAACCAAATCTTGCTGCACTGGATGCATCTCATTTGTCAAACAGAGGAACTTCCTGCTGATATTTCTTCCCCACACATGCCCAGCCGGGATGCTTTATGCCGGAAATGCGTTCACAGGGATAAAAGTGATGAATTCTTTTGAAGATATCTTTTTAAACTCATAACAAAGGCAAGGGCCTGTATTCTTTGATGTAATGTTACTACTAAAAATATTATACGCATCCATTGATTGCAAAGTGAATCAGTTTGCATATAAATAAAAAAGGGGCATTTTAAATCCAGTGTCTGGTCTTTCTTGGGCTAACCCATGTGACCAGGCTGTCACACTCATAGAGCGGACTAAAGAAGATCTGCAGAAATTCTCCGTCCAGCCTATAAAGAAACATCTCTGTTAAGCCGACATTATACCTGTATGTACCAGGTCATTGCCTGGAGTACCCATTAAAGGAATCTGCTCTCCGCTCCCCCTGCAGCCATTGGCTGGTATTTACTCTCCTGCCCCACACACCTCCTTTCAGCCTGTTAATGGACTGTCTTGACAGTCTCTACTAGGGTCTGTCAGGCCCTCTCAGAGTGTCCTCCCCGTTTTAAAATAAAGTCAGTCCTGCGGCATCGCGACTAATGTGTTCCTCAAAACCCTTGCGTTCACTATATCGCGTACTAAAATACACATATCCAAGGGGAAAAATAGGGTTTGGGGATTGTGACTCTGAAACTTAGTAACTTATGCTAAATGAAATAAATTAAATGGCCAAAAATGTGATTATATGCATTTTAAATAAGAAATAATAAAATACATAAATGAATTATATCATGAATATCTCCTATGGGTCTTATGAGTCTTATGGGAATTGCCTAGTAATTGCTTCAACCAAACGTGCTGAACTTGCTTGTTTGTACTGAAAGTTAGGAATAGTGATGGCCATTCATGAACCATTTGCTGTATTTTCTGACCCCACTAGACCATCTAGTGTGGTCAGAAAATACAGCAAATGGCTCATGAAGCATCATTTTGGTCATCATTAGTCAGGAGTAGTGAGCTACAGCCACCATGTGGCCGGGCACACAAATACAATGGATTACAGTAAGCGGAGGAGCACTGGAGGCAACATGGCGACAGACAGTCTGTGTAAAGCAAATGTAAGTGACTTAAAAAACATGGCTGTTTTTTATGTGATAATTTAAAAAATATTTTTAGAATCTAAGACTTTGACCTGTGCAGCGCGTGGACCTACAAAACGTTTGATTATTTTAGATTTGAAAACCGGTTCGATTCACTGAAAAGAACCGGTTCAAAACAAAGATTTTTCACAAAATGGACATCAGTATCATTAATGTAGATAGCAGTTTTTGCATGCAAGTAGTGTTTCTTGACAAGACCATATCGTGTAAGTAGAAATGAGACTCCACGTTGTATTGGACTTGGGTACTAATATACCAATCGCGTTAGAACAGATTCGCTCTGTGATATCACACGTTGTGGCAGCACTGATCTGATAGCGAGAAACATCTTCAATAATTAATAATTAATTACATTAATTACAGCAGGAAGTGATTTCGGGAGAATGCTTTTTCTTTTCCCAACATTGATTTTGGTTAGGGATGATGTGTGATGGGCATTAATGTATTCCTCTGTTTATTAATCAGCACATGATTATCATAATATGCTCTTGTTGTATGTCACTTTGGCAATTGAGTTTCACCCAATAATTGAAAGATTGCAGGTTTTGTTCTAATGAAATTAAATGTCAGGTATGGAAAAGTACATCATACATGTGGATCCTGAAAATGGCAATATTAAAATGCAGAACAGAAAATCTACCAGTCACATCCCAATTGTGCTGTTCCTCCTGTGTGCCACACCCCCTCGTTTACCTCATGTGGAATCTTCTTGGTTACCAGCTGTATATAGTCTTGTCTAATTGATTCTGTGTATTTAAGTGCTTTTTTGTAAGTCTTTCCCTAGTTTGGTCATTAGTGTTGTACTTTCTGCTTTGTGTTCCTGAGTGTTCTGCCCCTAATAAATCCTGTGTTTTACCCTGACCGCCGGACTTCCACGCCTGTTTCCCTGCCCTGCACCAACGATACATGACACTACCAAACGGTTTAATCCCAACACAAGAAAACATTGCATAATTTATAACGCGGCAGCAGGGAATTGCAGATTAAAAGGCATCATCATTTCCCAATGCTTTTTACTTAATTATATGATGAAACTCAAACAAAGGCTTTCTAGAGTAAAGGAGCGCATCAAAGCTATTGTTTCTGAAATTCATCAAGACATACGTTAATGTTTAAACTCTGGAAAGTACATATGAAGCAGGTTAACAGTGCTTTTGTTTAATAGCTCATCCCCTTTCCTGTCACGTTTTTCCTGAAGGTGCTCTCCACACACTGCTGGTTACCCAGCTTAAACTCTCCCTTTTAACAATATCTTCTTAATACAGCTTCTCTCTAGGTGTTTCACCCTGAGCTGCTGCTCAGGTAATAGTGTAAGGCCACCAGAACCTTCTTTTCTGCCTCCACATTATCTAAGAGTGCAGGCAGCCTATTAAAGCAGCCAGAGCAAACACAGCATTCCTTTTGTTAAACTCCGCTCAGTGAAACACCAGCACTAGGGTTTATTGTGAGTTTAAAGAGATCTTAGCCCAAGCAGCGAAACATCTCTCCTCATACTGTGAAATTCAGAGAGCAAATGTTCAGAGCAGTGATCTGTGGAAAACCTAAACCTGGACACGAACCCCATTTAATCTCTCACCAAATGTGAGGATTTTTTACAGTCAACAGCTTCCTTGCAGGACTTCTGAGCTACCACAGATCATTTCCATCTTTGTGGCTGCCAACTTGAGAATGTCTTTCCACTGATTGACTTCATGCTACAGAATCGCTTTCTGCTGATTGGCTTTCTGGATGGGTGGATGGATGGATGGAATCTATGGTTTTACACATCTATAGAAATACTGTGCACCTGAGTTTGGCACAAAAACCCAGCTGTCTACATTGAAAGATGATTCTGGATATTTCATGATTGCCTTTTAGGAATTGTTCAATAAATTCACTGTCTGTGGTCTTGCTATTTGTGTTGTGGTCTCACAGTCTGTGTTCTCACTGTCTGGTCTTTCTATGTGTTGTGAGTTGCGTCTTGCTGTCTGTGATCTCACTTTCTGTAGTCACACTGTCTGGTACTACTGTCTGTATTCCTCTTTATCCTGTTTTTCCAACCTTATCAGGCAGGAGTAGCTCCACATCAACTAACAAGCTACTATGCATCAGATTTCGATTTTCTCTCTGATAATTTATTTACCTGCTTCCCAACTTAATCATTGTTTAATTACGCCCCACCTCCAGCTCCCCTAGTCTGTTGGGTCTTTGTGTACCTCTGATTGTTATAATATCACACGTATTTTCAGAGTTTCTGAAGCTAAGACTGGCAGTTCATCTAAAAAGCAGCAGCACAGTACAACAGCCCCAGCATCTGGAGGGTCTCCCAAACACCATTAGAAGCTGTTACTTCTCCTATAAAGCATGCATATAGATGTTGGTCTTTCTCTTCTGGCCAGTGGTAAATTCAGGGCTGTCACCCAGATCTGACATCTATCATCATGGACGGCCATAAAACAGAGATTTCATTATATTTTGGTGTACAGTATCTGTACAGAGTTCTGTCCACTCTTCTATATTCACAACCGTAAGCATCTTTGTTATGGAAAGAGTATTTCATAACTGACAGCCACATTATATTGCATATAAACCATAAAAGGAGTGCTGTTATTTGTGTGCCCCCTCAGAAGCAGAGCCAGAGGAAGAGGACGCTGGCTAAATGAGCAGACTCCCTTGAACCCACAGCAAAAAGATCAGGCTGGGCACCATTCTCTAGGGTACGACAGTGGGACCCCTCCTGGCACTGGAATTGTGCCCTTTCCTACAATACTCCTTGAGACTCATAGAAAAAGAGACTTAGCTTAAGCTGACAGCCAGCTCTGCATCTGTGTTACCTGACTGATTGCCTTGTATGCAGCACTTGTTATTATGTATGGGTCCCCAAGACCCAGAACAAGACAGGATCAAGGTCAGTGAGGCTGGAAAGAGGAGGAAATGCAGGGAATGTTAATGTGATAATGATGAGGTGATGATAAAGACTTGACTTGAAACGCTTGATTGTGGGAGCTGGGGGAGGGGTCTGTGAGGATATATTAAAATTGACAGCACCCTGGGAAAAGGCCAATAAGAGATATCCTTCTTGTTAGGATATCAATCATGTAAAACACTGCATGCACGACAATGATGTCACCTCATAAGTTTCTGGGAAGAATGTTCTGGAAAATTTAGAGGTGTTACGTTCATAAAGGCTGCCTCATTAAAACATTTGACCCAAATTTTGATACTTTCTCTTGACATCTGACCTTCTCCATCTGCGACACCTGTGGCCCAGATGCTCACCTAGATTGATGTGAGGCTCTAGGTCCATGTGGTTGATCCCTTGCTCCAGCCCCCCCCCCAGCTCCCCCACTGCTCAACACTGGGTTGACCCGTCAGAGCTTGGCACCTGGCGAAACTGTGTCTCTGTCTTCGGTTTGGTCAGGCTGAAGTTCATTTTCAATTGGATGATTTATGTGATGGGTTTTCTGCCTAATTAAATGAAGCCCCAGATTCACTGTTTCCCCAAAAAGCCAGAGAGGGGCCTTCGGCTGGGTCTGCATGGGTCACCCAAGGGAACGCCACCTGTTCAGTTTAATGCTCCGTCCGCCCTACTGTGATGTCACTTTCCCATGGCTGCCTCAGCGGCCTCGTTCTGGTTAGTGTTCATATCCATTGCCAGTGATGGTGAAGGTCACGACCCCAGCCCCCTGACCCCTCCCCACCCAGCTTGTAACATTTTCCTACCGATACCCAGAGGCCTGCACTCTGACCACTAGAGGTCAGTGAGGTCACCATCTTGTCAGAGCTTTCTGCGCCACCCTTGACTCTAAATAGAGCTGAGTCTGCAAACGTTTGCAAACGTCTAGCAAGAACATCAGACAGATGCCCATAAGCAAGCACAAGAGATCAGGGCTGGGGGCAGGAGGGGTCCTAAGCCCTGAGATGGACCACTACTGGAATCTTAAGGACAGGTGCTGGTGATGTGGCCTGGCTTGTTGTGACCTCCTTCTGAATAACAGAGCCGTGCCTGCGGTGTGCAGTGTCTGGATCGCACTCAGAGACAGCAGACATGCTGCACAGTCTTGCGTTTTTATGTTGACTTGATAAATCAAGTCAGTTAGACCTGAAGGAGACTGATTTTTCTGCTAGAGATGCCCCTGACAAGCAATGTCTGGGGTCACCCTGCTGTCAAAGAAACATTAATAACCTCTGACCTTTGCCCTGGGTGATGACACACATCCTGGCCTACAGTGCCCAGCCTGACACACTGCTATCCCCCTGATACTGACACCCGCTAATATTCACACACCTCCCCATATCTATGAACAATAGATTAGCACTACTTGCATGTAGCAGACAGTGTCTCACAGAAATGTGTCTTTACCCTAAAAAGTGTGACAGTTTTGTGATAATGGCTGCCGGTAAGTGTTGGCCGTTTTGATTCGCCCCTCATCCTCTAAGGCAGGAAGCCATTTCAGGGTCGCATGGGAATGAGAGAGGAGGATGATAAAAGGGGAGCGAAGGAGACATACGGGGGCCAGAGGAGCTCCGCGTTCGCACCTCACACAGAACGAAAACAGAGAGCCACTGCCAGAGACTGACTGCTGATCCACAAGGAGCCTTTCTGCAGCAGACATTTCAGCACTAATGATCACATTCGGTGAAGGTAAGGCGTTCCAAAAAGCGCTGTCCTGGCGGGTTCTGGTTACGTACTTCACAAGCTAAATGTTCAAGCTACCTTAACACTCCCTAGAATGCACCTTGTAATCTGTGTACGTAATTTTATTTAACAAACATTTCAATTAAAAGGTGAGGGGTTTATATTTGAATGTGCTTAGAGTGCAAAGCAATGAGGTTTTTCATCATCCAGAAGCAGCATTTGAATTTCAGAGACAAAAGAGAAAAGCAGTCTCATCGCTTCAGGTTTAAAGCGGTCTAATCTGGCCTAGTGCCTGCTTGCATTTTCACACACTTTGATATTATGATCAATCCAGGGGAGCTATAGAGATTCATGACCGGCCTGCCAGTAAATCCTTCACAGCGACAGAATAGATGCTGCTAGACTTTTTATAATTGGGAGATTTTTTTCCTGTTGGGTAGAAAAGGTTCTTTCTTCCAAGTGCTGGCCTGGTATGCTATGTTTGAGTGTGAGGTCTGAGAATGTGATGCCATACTGTGGAGGGGCGGAGGCTGAGGCAGGGTTGGGGGGCAGATAATCGATGACCCTCTCCACCAAAACAAGGCTTTACCTCAGTTATGATGTGTGGTTTGGATCTGCAGAGGATGCTGTGGTTTCCTGAGGATTACGGCACACTCTCAATCAGTGTAAAGCTTCTTGGATGGTATGTGGCTCAGTGATTTGGGATGCTGTATCTGTGGTCGGATGGTCGCTGGTGCAAAACTCTCAGATAAGGCCCGTAACTCCACATTACTCCAAGGGCTGGCTGACTCTGCTCTCTCAATTGTACATCGCTTTAGATAAAAGCTTCTGCTAAATAAATGGATATTATGATGAACCAGCTGGAACCCTTAAAATAAACCAATGAGACGAGGCTGAACCTGTTGATGCAAGACTGTAATGATCGTTGCACCTTTCCTCTTCCTGTAACAGACCCCTTACCATGCTTCTCCAGCCCACCAACTTTCCATGACCTAGTTTCTGTTATGCGTTTCATCTGCTAGAGATGAGTCCTCAGATTGGCATTGATTTACTGTCTGGTTTTGGATACCATCCAGGGGACGATAAATTAATGGGACACGGATATAATGAGCAGAAAAGAGGATTTTAATCATGACACTGACACCTGAGCGGTAAACAGTAAATATGAATAAGTAACGCCGAATATATAAATCAAAGCGTGTCACTCATATCTTACATGATAAGGAGACTGTCAATGCTGTCATTGGATGAGGACTCAAGGCGGCCATATCACACATGTCTCATACAGACAGGAAAATGGCAGTGGTGTTTCATTATGCATAAGCTTTTCATTTTTTATTTTTTTTTGGTGTACTCCACATACGATACAACTGGAATATTCACACTACAGTTATGTTGCCCATCACAGTCTCCAGAAGATGGCACCCAGGTGAGTATCACTGTAGACATCCCCTGTCTGAATCAACGTGAAACTGGCTTGCTAAGTCGGTGCCCCTTAAGAAGATGGCACCCTAGGTGGCAACCTCTGTCACCTATTGGGTTTGCCAGCACTGACCTCCCCATCATGAGCTCGAACGCCCTAGCATAAAAAATACAAAAATAAATAAGTAGGTGTTAAAAGAAGTGCAATGAAAACATGGATGTGCAGAATTAAGTGTGTAAAGTGTTAGCTATAGGAGTCCCTGTTCAGTAAGTGTGTGTTAGCTATAGGAGTCTCCATTCAGTAAGTGTGTGTTAGCTATAGGAGTCTCCATTCAATAAGTGTGTGTTAGGTATAGGAGTCCCTGTTCAGTTAGTGTGTGTTAGCTATAGGAGTCCCCATTCAGTAAGTGTGTGTCAGCTATAGGAGTCTCCATTCAGTAAGTGTGTGTTAGGTATAGGAGTCCCCGTTCAGTAAGTGTGTGTCAGCTATAGGAGTTTCCATTCAGTAAGTGTGTGTCAGCTATAGGAGTCCCCATTCAGTAAGTGTGTGTTAGGTATAGGAGTCCCCCTTCAGTAAGTGTGTGTCAGCCATAGGAGTCTCCATTCAGTAAGTGTGTGTTAGCTATAGGAGCCCCCGTTCAGTCACTGTTTGTTAGCTATAGGAGTCCCCATTCAGTAAGTGTGTGTTAGCTGTAGGAGTCCCTGTTCAGTAAGTGTGTGTTAGGTATAGGAGTCTCCATTCAGTAAGTGTGTGTTAGCTATAGGAGTCCCTGTTCAGTAAGTGTGTGTTAGCTATAGGAGTCCCTGTTCAGTTTGTGTGTGCCAGCTATAGGAGTCCCTGTTCAGTAAGTGTGTGTCAGCTAAAGGAGTCCCTGTTCAGTAAGTGTGTGTCAGCTATAGGAGTCCCCATTCAGTTTGTGTGTGTTAGCTATAGGAGTCTCCATTCAGTAAGTGTGTGTTAGGTATAGGAGTCCCTGTTCAGTTAGTGTGTGTTAGCTATAGGAGCTCCCATTCAGTCAGTGTTTGTTAGCTATAGGAGTCCCCATTCAGTAAGTGTGTGTTAGCTATAGGAGTCCCTGTTCAGTAAGTGTGTGTTAGCTATAGGAGTCCCTGTTCAGTTTGTGTGTGCCAGCTATAGGAGTCCCTGTTCAGTAAGTGTGTGTCAGCTAAAGGAGTCCCTGTTCAGTAAGTGTGTGTCAGCTATAGGAGTCCCCGTTCAGTTTGTGTGTGCCAGCTATAGGAGTCCCTGTTCAGTAAGTGTGTGTCAGCTATAGGAGTCCCTGTTTGGTAACTGGTGTGTTAGCTATAGGACTTCCTATTCGGTAAGTTGAGTGTTAGCTATAGGAGTCCCTATTCGGTAAGTAGGGTGTTAGCTATAGGAGTCCCTGTTTTGGTGAGTGGGATGTCAGCTGTAGGAATCCCCGTTCAGTAAATGAGGTATTGGAACACTATAACTGAAGCCGGGGGACTTCCTGCACGGGGATACTGCAGAACTTAAATGTCCCCGATTCATTTTCCTGGTCCCTGTTCACTGTCCCAGAGGATGGAAGAGTTTTTCTCAGCTGTACATGACTGGCCAGGCAGCATGATTAGATTGTGGATGCATGTGCATCCGTCATTTCAGTGACATGGCACAGCGAAACGTGAATGCGTGTACAAAGTGAAACAGCTTTCGCGAATTCGCATGCACCTTCCAGCTCTGCAATGTCGCCATTCTGTCTGAAATGTGAATTTCACATGGATGAACAGATAGATCCTTCCCGCTGAGGTGACACCTTGTCTGTGGATACTGATGATCCACACTGGGCAAGTTCCTCTCTGCTCCTGCGGCTGGAGCTGCTTATCCGTCCCCCTGCCTGTGTGCTGGTATTCCAAGGCTTGGGGTCCTGCTGGCTCCAAGTTCTCCCGGCCCTCCAAGAGGAGATGGCGTCCACCTTCGGCTATGTTTCATCATGCTCTCTGCCCCTCCCCCTGCCAGGGTCTGCTTGGTGGGAGCTGTGCTCCATGCAGACAAATATTAATGGCAGTGGAGGCAGAATGGAACTGCATGAAATAGCAGGCCCTGTGCTTTAGACTGAGGCTAGCCCTTTCCAAAGTTGCACCTGAGCACATGTGGGCAGGCCTACAGAATAGGGCACAGCAACGGCCCACTCCAGCTGCTGACGGGACGGAGCTCATGTTTAAGACGGGCATGGGAAGGTCAGCTCCCCGGCACTGAGCTGACAGCACCTGATGCCTGTGAGGCTGATAACTGGCTTAGGCAGAAAGCCTGCATTAATTAAAACAGATCTGTATGGATTCGCCTGTCTCCATGCCTGGAGGCAGTGTAGCTATGTGTGTCTGGGCTCCTCAACAGCACCCCCCTGAGGTGATATTACCTGAGGTCAAATGTTTAGTATACTGTATAGGGGGAAGAAGGGCCCAGGGCGAATAGATGGACATCATATCACGCACACGTGCGCAAGACAGATGTGTGGGCACGGCCCGATTTTCACAATCGGTGGATGTCCTGTCATGTGGCATTACCTGCTCGGAGATGGAAATCTGTAAGCCTTTGGTCCCTGGAGCTGTGGACTAATCACTACCTGCATGTCAATGAGCTGGCCTTAAGACTGAAGCTCACCCAGAGCCACAACTGAAAAACAGCATCGCTCACCGCCATTATCTAGAGAAATTATACCATAATAACCACTTTAGAGAAAGGCTTCAAGTTGATTAACAGAGAATAATTAATCCACTTGGGACAGACCAGCTCTGTCTATGTATGTATGATAAAACAGTGAGAATTTTTCCAAACAAGGTGATTTTTATTTACTTTTTTACTCTTTTTTTTTTTTAACTGGAAAATTCCTTATGTGAATTTTAATCAAAGACATATCCATCTCATGCATATATATTGTAGCACTGTCGGGCAGTGAGGCAGGCTGGACTGCCTGTGTGTAGGTATGCCCACCGTGTGTGTTAGGAGTAAGCAGGGTGACAGGCACGGTGGGCCGTGTGAGTGCATTTCAGTATGACTGGTTTGGGTGCAATAAACAACACTTTGTGGTTGAACCTGGATCTGCATTAGAATTATGAATTAAGCAGCATGGCTCAGTGACCCACTCTTACAATGGTGTCGGAAGTGGGATCAGATGAGTCCTATGATCCTTTTCTACTGCTGCAATATGAGCTCTTACAGCAATGGTGAGCACCATTTCAGACGGAAACCCCAGGAACCGAGCATTGCGCCTTCCCGGGGCAACCTGAAGCACTGAGCACTGAGCACGCTCCACTCAGTATGCCACGTGAAAGCCTCCCAGCTAGGAACACCCGCACATGAGCGAGCTGCATGTAAGCTCCCGCACTACGGATGGAAGGAGTCCCTGGAGACTTACCTCATCCAAGTGCACCTGGCAGCCAAGCACAATGCCTGGAGTGAGGAGGAGACAGCGATGCATCTGGTTTTGGCAGTAGAGGAGGAACCACTGCAGGCTTCCGGTGAGCAGCAAAGCTGGTGGTTGTCAGTGGAGAGAGCAGAATTAGTGAACTGGCAGAGATAGGACTGAGAGACTCTGGGAGCGTTCATGATGGACCACTACATCTACAAATGGAGGAGCTACCTGCAACTGCCAGTCCCACAGAGGAAGATCTGGCTCTGCATGCCTTTGTCAAGGCTTTAACACCAGAGGAGCTATGCGAGCACATACTGGCCGAGGCCCTGGCAGAGGCGGAGAACAGCTGAGGAAATCCTATCCCTGCCTGCCACATTACCCCTGTTGCCAGCCACGCAATGCAGAAGCCGCACCTGCTCACCTAAGGGCTCTGATAGTGAGGAGGGACAGCTAGTACATGTGACCCGCACAGAGCCACGGCAGAGATGTGACCTGCCAGCAGTTGCCCCCTGCTAACGCTGTGGGGAAGTCGGACACTTTGCTTGTGTCTGCCCCGCCCCATTGCCATACCCTCACCCAGAACAGCAACTAGGAAACGCTGGGCAGGTGGCTCTGTAAGGGGAGCGCCACCCGCAACACACACCACTAACAGTTGCACCCAGAGTGAGCTGGCTCAGTGAGGCTACTGGCCTATACATCGACTGCCTGGTGAATGAGACGCCCTGATGAGCCCTAGTAGACATGAGGTCTTCCATCACGCTGATCCGCCCTGTCGTGCTTCCAGTGGATGTCATTTTGTCTGTGCAATGCCCCGATCACTTTCGAGAGGCTTACGGAGTGCGTCCTGGCCTACGTTCCCCAAACGCAGTGCGTCGTCTATCTCGACCATCCACTTGTACATGCCGTTGATTTTGCCGGGGGACTCCGGAACCCTTGCACCGAGGCCGGGAACTGCTACATACTCATGGTCATGGATTACTTCATGAAGTGGCCCGAGGTGCCAACACTGCAACGGCTAAGCTCCTGGAGAAGTTTTTTTGTAAGTTCATGGCCCCTGTGGAGCTACGCAGTGACCAGGGGCGGAAATTTGAGCCGTAGGCGTTCAAGGAGGTCTGCCGGTGGCTGAGGACCCACACCACCCCTCTTTACCCTCAGAGCAGTTTCACTGCACCCTAACCGATCTGCACAACTGGCAATCTTCATTGACTGGTACCAGCATGACTGGGACGCCCACCTTCCCCTGGTCCTGTGGGGTTATCATGCAGTGGTGCAGGAGAGCATCGGCTGCACCCCCACCACCCTCATATTTGGCCGTGAGCTGCAAACCCCAGTGGAGCTGATGTTCAGCGAGACCCCTGAGCCGAAGCTGCCGGCTTCACCGGGACTGGACTACCTGTGCCAGCTCTGGGAGAATTTGCAGACTGTGCACAAGCTGGCCAGGGAACATCAGGCCATGGTGATAGTCAGGCACTTCCAGCCTGAGGACCCCGTTTGGGTGTACTGCTCCATCAGGAAGAAGGGGTGGTCACCAAAGCTCAAGGGTTCTGGGATGGTTAACCCCTGGGGGGTGCGGTGGGCCATGTGAGTGGGTTGTCGGTATGACTGGTACTGGGGCAATAAATGCCACTTTGTGATACACCCAGAGCGGCATTAGTCTTGTCAATTAAGCAGCATGGCTCAGCAACCCACCTTTACAATACTATAAACATCACATACAACAGCACCATTGATAACCCTAAACACAGATTGTTTTGCCTAGTGAACACATTTCATATTCCTACTGTTTTAAACATTTCAGAGAACAAAGGCAGCATGAAGCGATTTCCAATGACAGCTGATCATGTGACTCCCGTCACATGACTCTAGACAGGGCACTAACCCTATTCTGTCTGCCCACAATGTCCTCAGCCCTTGCTGTTATTCAGCCACTGCCCAGACTCTCTCACATACAGATACATGTACACACATGCCTACTCCCTGTATTCATATCTTTGTGGGGACTCTCCATGCATTGATATGGGCATAACCTTAATCACAACTACAGTATGACAACCTTAATCCCTACCCAGCCCTATCCATAACAATGAGTAACAAATCAAAATACAAAACTTTTGGCATTTTTATAAAATTGAGGTTATCGGGGAAGACGACAGACTGGGGACACGGGACTTGGAAGACAAAAGCTTCAGGTTTTTATCACATTTTAGGAAAATCTCGTCCCCACAGTGTAAAAATGACAAACACACACACGCACACACACATACACATATACTTCATATGCTCCTTGCTTTGACATCCCCCTAGCCAGTATCAGCCACTTGGCTGATCAGGGTGCAGAAGACGCATATGGGACGATGTGTGATGTTGCAGTCTCCCCAAAGCTGGAGGAGCAGCAGCTCCTTAAACTGCCAGGGTTCAGCGTTTTTTAAGGGCGACCATATATTCTGACTGTTCAGTGTTCACTTTGGGTTATGTCTCCACATCTGGACAATCATTTAATATAGATTTAAATTCACTTTAACATAAAAAATTGGCATTATTTGGCTATTTTCACATACCGATGCAAATATATTTTAATCTGAATTTCTTTGCATGCAGTGTGATACCAGATGGACAGAAATCATTCAAGCATTTTTCTACTACTTACTAAAACTTTGGGACTGAGAGTCTGGGCTATGACTCATGTAAGTCACCCAGCTTGTGAGGCACATGTGACAGTCCCAAGTTACAGTCCTGTCACACACAAGTGTTTTGCAGGTCAAATTCACAATTTACTTTAATTATTGCTGTTCTTTTTTGCATAATAGTTTTTCTTTAAAGCACTTGGATGTGCAAAGGGAATTACATGCTACATTAATCACAGGCAAATTTTCTATCAAATGAATGGGTCACTTTTATAGGATGTCAAACAGTTGAAAAAAGAACACATTTTCAGATCAGATAACCAAATATGTAAAGCAGCGGATCAGGCTGGATTGTGCAGCTATTTTGTATTCTGATTGTGATTGATCACCATCCCTATGCCCAGAGATGCCTCTCACAGAATAAGGCCCAGCCGGTGCTGATTCGATTGACCAGCATCTGAAGGATAACTAGGGCCAGCTGGGTGGATTCCAGAGAAGGCCTGCTGACTGTCTGCTGATGTGTCTGCCTGCGCTTGCTGTATGTTTACATGTTCATTTGCAATTAATACTCTGCACATCCTGAATTTGACTTCCTGAATCCCTGCGATGTAATTTCCCCCGTGATCCCCCCATTATCTGCCACACACATAAATGAATCACATAAGCATGATCCTATTATTCTGAAAGTTTAAAATCCCATTGTCAGCATAAACACAAAAAACACATAATCCCTTCTGGTCTGACAACTGAAAGAGATAGACAGACTCTCGAACTCAGAATAAACAGAAAACCTGCCCTTTAGCTTGTCCGGTACATACATTCCTATGATTAAACAGCTACCGTAATCTACTCAAACATGAGTCACGATAAGTGCCTTCCTGTGGATGTCATGTGAGTGGAATGCCTGCACACTTGTGCTGCATGTGTATATCTCATGACCCTTTCCCTTCTACAGTAGTAATGGAACACTGTATGTGTCCTAGATGCACAAGCTAGAGAAATGCATGAGAACGCAGGACTGAACATGAGCTTAAAGTCATTTATATAAAACGGAGTGAAGCTGTGCAAATGTGATGGCACCCCCTGCAAGTGAAGTTTGGTAATTGTATTTGTTTTATTAGCATTAATATTGAGCTGAATGAGCTACTGGCAAGAACACATCCTTTGGATTGAAGCACCTCTCAAAATTAACGGAATACAGTAACAGATTTTCACTGATCCATGTCATACCATCGAGGTACAAGTAGAGTTATGTAATTCTTTATTTACCATGGATCTTCCCACACCATTTTTAAGGGTTGGGAATGCTAATGTTTTTATGCTTGATTTATTGCAACATTATTGTGGTAACAGAAGCATGTTAGGTCTAACTTAAAAATGCATCCTTGCTTTTGTGGGAGCCCTTTGCAAAGATACTGGCCAGAGAAGCAGTTAGAAACTTGGCCAGAAATACAGAGGAAATGGTGCGCCTGTGGAAAAATTCAACACATTTCAGTGATCTTCATCACCATTTTTAACAACACTCTTCCAAATGCTCCAAAGATACAAGAAACACTTTCCCAACCTTTGGCCCCTGACCCTTAGAGCGTTTGTGATGCTTACACCTTTGACCAGGGATGGGAACAAGTAATTCCTTAGTGAGTCTGAGTCAAGTCTCAAGTCAAAATATTGCAGTCCAAATCAAGTCTCGAGTCATTTGCCAAGTCCAAGTTGAGTCCAAGTCATCAAATTTGAAATTGAAAGTCGAGTTGTGAGTCCCTACCTATTTTATTTCAGCTTTTTTATCTTTAGTGATTAAAACTTTCTGCAGCAAAAACCCACCACAGTACGTCATAGGATACATTCTTTATAGCCAGAGAGAGGTTGAATAGAGATTGTCCACTCACGGTTGTCCTCACAATTTTTACATCTGTGTATATGCTGAGAGTGATGCATCTTTCCAACAAATTGTCTCAGGAGGCCTTGCTAATTGAAAATGCAGACAGCAGGGAATAAATATGTACTGAAATGATAAAATTAACACTATGGTATCCAGAGGGGGACTGTTACACCCACGCAGGCGGGGCCAAGCACCTGCAGGGGATCTCCGGCAGATCACCTTACTACTTAAGATCTACCTGACAGCCTGTCCTCACGAAGTATTGTTGCCATTGTTTCAATGAGCCTTGCTAAGCACTATTCCTGTCTCCCGTTCTCCCGGTTCGTCTTGCCTGCTGTGTCCCGCCGGCCTGCCTGCCTCGTCCCGCCCCGCTGTCCTGCTGACCCTGGTCCTTCCCTCCTCTCGTCTCCACGTCTCGTCCTTTTGCTGCAACCCGGTACCCGACATTTGCCTGTGACCCGACCACCCGCCTGGATTAACCCCTTGGATTTGTTTGCATCCAATTTATTAAAAGAACCCGTTTGCTCCCACACTTTGGGGTCTGCCTCCTCTTACTCACCGTGCGTCACAGGGACTATAACTTCAAGTTTTCTTGAGTCATAGGGTCTAAGTCGGGTCCAAGTCTCTAGCCATTGCCCTCAAGTCCAAGTCAAGTCCAAATCTTTCTACCAGTTTTGCTGGACTTGTTCAGAAGTCAGAAGCACTCCTGCGGGTCTTTGGTTAAAAATGCTTTAAATTAACTGAACTATGGGGAATATGATCATTAAACAAACATTCTTCAATTATAGTCTCCTTTGAATATTCTGAAAAAAATATTCAAATGCCTCACTAATTTTGAACACGGCAGTTCTTGCTGTTACCCTTCTCCAGCATCTATATTCTATATTCTGTAGCAGGTCGTGGGAGAAGAAAATTATGTGTTATAATTTTTCTTGCTTGTGAAGTCAATAACTTGTGTTCATAGCGTCTTATTGTATAACTATGTCTGAGCAAAAAATTCCACATTCACCAAATTTTATATAGAATTTAAATTCTATTTAACCCAGTTCTACTTATTCACCGCTGCCCCAAAGCAGCTACACGTAATTCCTTTGTTGAGGCTGAAAGCTTGTTCCTTTGAAAGTAGAAACAGGTAAGCTGTGATGCCCAAAAAATGGCTCAGAGATACTGAGGGATATCGTTTGAAAGGAGGAGTGAAACTTCATTTGAACTGAATTAGCCACATGCCTTCCCTTACCCTGTGTGGGTGGAGTGGTGGGTCTGAAGCTTGTTATCTATGCCAGCAATCAGAGGGCTGCCAGTTTGAATGCCATGAATACCAGGAGTGATTCTACAATGTTGGGCCCTTGAGCAAGGCCCTTAGTGTTATGTCGATAGATTGCGGAAGCAGAAACAGTTCAAACGAAGGATCTGAGATGAAGGATTTATTCGGACTCAATCCTAACACATAACACAGGAACACGTAACGTCACAACGTCAATGACCGCACTGGGGAAACAGACTTGGACGCGGACTTAAATATACAGGACTACTCAGAAATAACACAAAACAGCTGAATACAATCAGGAATTCACACGAGGTAACGAGGGGGGTGTGGCACACGGAAGGATCGTATGATCAGGTCATGACACTTACTGTAGCTTGCAATTATTTTGTCCTGGGTATGATGTTAACCTACATCCAGTCCTGCAAGCAGGTCCTCCAACTTTCATGTAAAAATCTGGGGATTGGTACTCAAGTCACTGGAAAAAGGCTTCTTTTCTATTCCATTTGAACTAGTGTGGTGCTGAGGTATCACCTGCCACAGGGCTGCACTCGGGTTCTTATCCCTGAGGTCGTGGGTATGTCAACACACCGTATCAGTGCACACTCCTTACCTCTCTTTCTACCTCTTCCTTCTAGAAAGTGGAGGATTGAGCCGTTTAACATCACTAGGGAGCGATCCTTTTAACATCACCGGAGGGAATAATGGCTCAGGATTAAATGCTTTCAAAATGACGTGACTCAAACCGCAGCTCCTGTTTCTCCCTCTTATTGCCAACTTTTCTTTCATTTTTTTTTTCCCACTGCATACAGACTTGGATAAATTAAAATAATCAAATAACTGAAAAACTCACAAAAATCACCATTAGAACTGTGGAAGCACCACTCCACAGAGAGGCTTGAGAGGGTCTGACTAATGGCTGCTATATTAAAATAATCAATAATCTACCACAAATCCATCATTCATATAAAAATGTATGAAGCAAACAGGAATGCCTTTATGATTTCCTTTTATGACTTCTCTGAGGTGGACAGATTTTAATGCATGAAAAACAAACATCAAAAGGTAAAAATGAGTATTTGCCACAAGATATGTACCTACTGTTTAAAATAACAAAATTACAGTCTTCCAAGGAGCTGCAGACACGTCAATAGCAATTCTCCATCCCAGCAAATTTTCTGCTCTATTACATCAAAGTACTTCATCAAAGTAGAGTTTTGAAACACATTAGTGTGTATGAATAACAATGGCAATCGACCCAAATCAAGCGTTGCAAAACCATCATTTATAAAATTGCGAAGAAGAACAAAATCGCAGGTGTGTAAAATGCTCGCTGCAGTCATTCCTTTTCTGTTTAAGAAAAACCAAGAAAATTAGCACTGATTTTATTGATTTAATGTTAAAAAATTAACTTGAATCCGCTCAAATTCATGGTCACTGAACAGAATGTTATTATGAAGCACGCACTGACTTGTGCTTTCCCATATCCAGTGCTGGATAGCTACTTTCTAGTGACCTGCAAATACATATTACATACATATTATTTATTTTGCAGTCACTTTTATCCAATGTGACATACATATTGTTTTTTTTTGAGAAAGCTCTGGACAGCCAGCATGGCCATGACTCTCATCCATGTTGTGCTCTTCCAAATTCAGGCCAGCGATTGATGTCTTCTCCTTACAGTCTGACAGTGTACACCTGCTGCAAACAACACAAACAAACCTCATCCATCCATTTTCCCAGCATTCACTTTTATATCTCCCTACTAGTCCTTCAGTTTTCTCCTCCCTCTGGACCAATCAGCAATGTTTCTGCTGATGCTTCTCTCCTATTCGACCCTTAAAAATTAAGCCCTGCCTCCTTAATATGTATTGCCACCATCTGTCTAACTTCTAGATTTTTCATTCTGCTGCCTTTGATGTGCAAGTCCTCCAACGAAAGGGAACAACAGTCCAAATATGTCTTATCCACACAAATGTTCATTTCAGTGTTCTCAAGTGAAAACACAGAGCCATGCTTCCATGGAGACCGCTTCATTTATGTAGGTCCATTTTAATGCGATAGAAGGGAATTTTATAATACAGAGCGCACCAGCCGCGTGCCAAGAGCTCATCCTAGTTCTCCGCCAGTAAGCTGATTATGCAGCCAATTAACTTTTCAAAAACCTCCTGTGTGAGCCTGACATCAGAAAGAATCACTTTTTGCTCTATGAATCAATTTTCCTGACCTGAGTGGCAGAAGGAGAATGAGGGAAAAGGATGAGCATGTGTGAGGGTGGAAGAAGGTGAGAAGAAGGTGAGAAGAAGGTGAGAAGAAGGTGCAGAGAGACCACAGAGAGGAGAGGAGGCTGGCAGGAAGGGGTCAACTCAGCCAGTTCCTCTGAGGCCTCAGAGTAAGCATGGTTTGCTTATGTTTTCATGCATGTCAATTACTTTATTAACTTCTTCTGAGTGGGATAGATCACTGGGCCCAGGGTGACATTCCTGAAAGAACGACAGAGAGAGAGAGACCCTTTCAGTGTGGCGGTTCTGCAGGTTCATCGACATGCGGCCTCTGACAGAACGCTGGAATTAGCCACTGGAAAATTCCCTTCAGTACAGTTGTGAGCATGTGGGACACGAAACTCATCAAAGACACACAAAATATTTAGGCCAACGGGACCAAGTGCTAATGAGGAACAAGGGGCTTTTATGCCGGAGAGAAAGGGTGGTGGATGGGCAAAGAGAGCCGGCTTTCAAATCAAACGTGTCTCTTTTTCTTTCACCACTGGGACCTGATAACCATCCCGTCTGTAAATAGTTCCTTTCGATTCCTCTCAGTCTTATGTACACAATGCAGGCATGTCATTTCCAGGCCCAGAGCATTCATAAGTGGGATGCTATTTTAAGCTTTATTTTTTAATACTTTGTGGAGGATATTGCATAAAATTAAGGAAAACTGCTGACGAGGGTGGGATATATTTAAGCTCTCTTAATATCATCACAGTGCTGTCTTTATTGCTATAATAATGCTAAGGCCGAATGGATCTCAGTACAGAGCGTAACTGTGAGGTCCTTGGGTTATACACAATGAGGAGGCTGATGGAGTGACCTTCATGACATCAACACTACAGTTTTGACCTGTGATTACAGGGGTTTTAGTGTCAAGCTTTAACTAAGACAAAGCAATGTGGAGGGAGGGTGACAGTAATGACCACATTACCTTTTACAGGAAGTGATGTCTTCTCATGGATCTAATAATGTGAATAAGAGGGAAATCAGAACACAGACATCCATCAATTTCCAACTGATGTCCAGT
This sequence comes from Hippopotamyrus pictus, assembly GCA_026781145.1. NCBI lineage: Eukaryota > Metazoa > Chordata > Actinopteri > Osteoglossiformes > Mormyridae > Hippopotamyrus > Hippopotamyrus pictus. The sequence continues at coordinate 52,443,040 of JAODLC010000001.1, forward strand.
GTATGCTTTATTTATGCAAGGCACAGATTACATTAAAATTCCAACAATCTCCCCACCTACCGCTGCTTTCCCAACACATAAAATTGATCACTTTCCTTTGCACAGTTGCAGCAGTGGACAGTTTTAATTTAACTTAAATAATTAATAATTATGATACCTGCTGGAACATGATTTATATGGTGATTTTTTTCCCATAGCTTTCATGTAAAGATCGACTTATTAATTGATTAATAAATTCTACTTTTCAATGAAACGTGATGTGTGTAACTGTATGGTAGGGGCTCTTTCCATTTCCACAGGCATGAGGTCTGTGTGAATGTTTTCTCACATCCATTAGCCCATCCGCCCATCTGCCACAGCAAACAGGAGGTCAGCCTGTGTCGTTCATCATGAGCTGAACTCCATTGGCAAAGCCCAACCACATCTCATCATTTAACTGCACAAGGCATTGAAAACCAAACTAAAGTCAACAGGTCTAGGTGGTAATATAAATGTTTATGTCTGAAAACATCTTGCTCAGAAAAATATGCAATTACACCCTTCCAAACAGCATTGCTTTCTGTTAGGAGGGAGACATGCTATTGGATTAGCACACAAAATGAATCAACAAATATGAATCCTGCTCTGATATAATTGCAGTAATTACATGCAGGGCAACAATCAAATTATGCATCTTTACCCATGCAATGCAGCTGGTATAATGTAGAATAACAACATATACGAGATACAATATAAAAGATACTTTATTCGTCACACACATGGTTATACAAGTACAACATGTAGTGAAATGTATCCTGAACGACCCTTAGACTGTGCAAATCAAATCAAAAATAGAATTAAGAATAAATCAAGTTAAAAATCTTACAATAAACTAAAATGTTTCAATAACTAAAAATGTATATATAATATAGAGAATGAGTTAATATATTAGAGAGTTCTAATATTGGAAATAATCTTAAGGTAAAAAAACTGTACATGTGCATATGATGAGAGAGCTTTGTATGTAGTGCAGGTGACATAAGTATAAATACTGTATAAATATAACCAGCAAAGGTGGATTGTTAAAAACAGCAGGTTGGTGACAGTTGGGAAGGGTTTAAATGGGTTGTGTATACTAAGGGTGTAGTGGGGGCATGTCCTGATTAAGGAGTCTTACGGGGTGAGGATAGAAGCTCCTCCTGAGTCTCTCTGTTTATGCCGTAATACTCCTAAAGCGCCTGCCTGATTTCAGCGGCTCAAACAGACAGTTGCTGGGATGAGATGAGTCTCTGATCATCCTGTTTGCTCTGCTCCGGCATCTCCTGGTATAAGTGTCCTGCAGAGACAGTAGAGAAGATCTGGTGCAGTGCTCTGCTGCCTGAATCACTCCCCATAGTCCCTTACTGTCCTGTATACAGCTGATTCCGTACCAGGATGTGATGTTCTGGCTCAGGACATTTTCCGCTGCTTCGCCTTGCTGGATGTGTTCTGTCCATGTCAGGTCCTCAGTGATGTGTACATCTAGATATTTGAAGCTGCTCACTCTTTCCACTGCAGTCCCGTTGATGTAGAGGGGGGAGTAGGAGCGCTCCTTACTCCTTCTGAAGTCCACCACCAGCTGCTTGGTCTTGCTGACGTTAAGTTGGAGGCAGTTCTCCAGGCACCACGATGTCAGGTTATCCGCCTCCTCGTCAGCGAACTTCATGATGGAGTTGGAGTTGAGTGTGGCCACACAGTCTCTAGTGTAGAGTGTGTACAGTAGAGGGCTGAGCATGTATCCTTGAGGAGCCCCTGTGTTGAGTGTAATGGTGTTGGAGACACAGCCACCTACTCTCACCACCTGTGGTCTGCCTGTGAGGAAGTTGAAGACCCAGGCACACAGGCAGTTGTTCAGTCCTAGCTCCCTCAGCTTGGTGTACAGTCTGTGGGGGACTATTGTGTAAAACACAGAATTGTAGTCAATGAACAACAGTCTCACATAGTTCCCTTGCTTCTTGTCCACGTGGCTGAGGGTGGTGTGCAGAATGTGGAAGATGCCGTCCTCTGTAGATCTGTTGGGGCAGTAGGTGAACTGGAGTGGGTCTGTAGAGCTTGAGATGGAGGATATCATATGATCAAATATGAAGGACTATATTTTAAATAACATAAAAATGAAACTAATAGGTCTTAACCTTGGAAGGAGGAAAGGTTGCAGTCGGGGCTAATGTGTCACAAATGTCACCTATTGCTCAATGGCTCCATCACGATCTACATCACACCGTGGTTTCACCTGTCCACAGGCAGGACTTAACTCTCCTCATGCAACAGCAAAGTGGGCCGTCCATGCACACAAACTCTCGCAGATGGATCCTAGATTCTGACATTACTCCAGATGACCCTTTTGTGGGTCCTTCATTCTGATTTCGATGCATCATTATTCATACCAACATTCAGACGTCATGCCGTATCTCACAGTCCCTTCTGCACATAAACTCCTTAGGATCAGGCCTGAAATATCTCCATTGACAAATGGCAACCTCTCCATGTGACATTTGAAATGAGCGCTTAAGTACATCTGCAGCACTTTAATCTGACGTGACTCAATGACCTCTCTAAACTGTTCGCCAGCAGTTGTGTGCAGTACAGAAAGGCAAAATTATGTTTCTTGGAGTTTCCATTGCAGGTGCCTCTAGTCCTTTAAACACCTCGCATGCTGATCACTGTACATGATACCACACAAACATGGCCAGCTGTTAACATTTCCTCAGAGAAGCATAATCCATATCAAACCAAAAGCTCAGGCTGTAATGACATAAAAAGGCTGTGCTCCATTATGTAGTCAGGACAGTGGGGGGGCGGGAGGTGCTGGTGTGATAGTGAGAATCATGGTTGAGGGTCTCAGATGGGCTTGCATGGACAGGGGGTTTGGCTCACTGGTATCCCCAGGGCTGTGGTGGTCATACTGTATACGACCCGACTCCAAAAAGGGGTCCTGGGCAAATCAGCATATCATTGGTGTCCTACAGGTGCAGTACAACATCAGACAATAAGAGAAGCCCCCAGACACTGGGTGAGGCTTACTAGGTTAGGACTCTCTACCCATGACCAGAAGGAAGTCAGTTCAAATCCAGGACTGATGCATGAGAAAATTATTCCATGGGTTGAATAAAACACATCTATTTTAGATGTGCTTGCATGGTGCCTGGTTCCGGTGAGTAACAGGGAGGGGGCCTGTCTTTGCACAATCACCGTGCTTTTGTACAAAAGCCACATCCCCTTATTTGGGAATCTACATTCCAATTGCAGTGTGAGTCTTCATAATTACGCATGTTACACCTTGTTCTGTGAATGAAATGCTCAATGAGCCATGTGCTAGTTTCAAGAACAGCTGGGCCAAAGAGCATTGACATCAACGCTGACCGCCATGGTCAAGAGGAGAACAGAATTCCTATAAATGTCATATCACCATGAGAAGATGAAAGCTCTCTGGTGCAGGCAAGGATCAATTAATGAGAAACACCATCATCATCTTCGCCATCATCATAATCAGCAGCAGAAACCCAACAGCTGCTGTTTTCAACTAATCATCACTAAGGTTTACACCATTATTTTTGAACATCTCTCATACTCGACTAAAATCTGTTTTTATGACAGAATGACATTATATCATGTCAAGATTGCTGAGGAAAACAAGACAGCATGATCACAGTGCTGGATACACAGGGCAGTGGGATTTTCAGAGTGCTCAGTGTGTTCAGCTTTTTAGAGTGTTCATTATGTTCACTTTTTTACAGTTCTTAGCATATTCACCTTTTCAGACTGCTGATTGTGTTCACTTTTTCAGTGTTCATTGTGCTCACCTTGGTAACACTTTACTTAAAGTACGTGTGTGTAACGCATTATAGATACCTTCATAATTATGCTGACTATTATAATGCATTATGAAGGTATTTATAAACTGGTTTGCCACAAAAACTCAGAAGTAGTTTCTGATAGGTGGGCTGTCTGATGCAGAGTGGGGGTGAATCTCAGCATAGCTTACCCTGCTACTCATGCCCCATGGCACCCCCCAGGCTGGGGATTCACAGCCCCTACAGAGGGGGAGGACAAGCGCTAAGTGGCAAATCCTGCGGCCTTGCAGGGCGTGTCACTACATAAAAGCTGAAAGTAGCCTGGGAAAATGTGCGTCCCTCCCGCCGCTCTGGAGATTACAGGGGGCTGTAATAGTAGGCTTTGGACCAACAGAACTGTAGACATTTCGACAGGGCCCTCGCAGTGCAAAAGAGCCACACCGGGCTTGTTAGCAGAGAGGGGCACCTTTGCGAAATTGTGGCCTTGACTCTGTGCGGAGCTGCTGTCACAACAGTGCCCTCATCTCTCTCTCGTAAACATTGCATTTCCATTGGCGTCTAAAGTGCCTCTACACAACTTTAAAAAGTCACGCTGACTGAATGTAGCTTTTCTTTAATTAGCTTTTCAGGTCACACCTAAGCATTCCTGCACTGACCCAGTCACAGACAAAGAATAGCCATCAGCTGTGTGCAAAAATAAACAGACTTACCACTGTAGACTGACCAAAACATATTTAAATATTGTAATTAAGAACTGAGAAGGCTGATGTGTGAGATTAATAACAACAGTAAATATACAATATAAATCAACGTACTGGTGAGTCATGCCTGAGCCATCCACTAACATAAAAAAGATCATACAGCGATCCAGGCTGAGCGTGTTGCACACCACATGCTGCTTGTCACACGACATTAACATCCAGCTCTGATGGAGTGATAGAACATGAAACGGTGCCTGGTCCAGGACAAGGAGATCTTAGCTGGACTGAGAGGGTGGCCTGCATAACATGCAGAAAAGGACACCAAGAAAAGCTTCTTTTTTTTTCTTTTTACCTATTTTTCATTTACAGCAGAAACTGTACGGAGACCACCATATTGTCTTTGCAGTGGGGTTTTCCTGTATATAGGCGTTTCCCCATATACCTATATGTAGATACACTGTACTGTATGGGCTTTATGAAGAGGTGTTAAGGTGTCAGGTAACAGAATTGCTGAACTCAGTCTGTAGTAAATTGCAAAGGATACTGTGTGTATGGTAATAGTACAATGCAGCCAGGGCAATTAATTGTGTTGTGGTATCATATATTTCAAAAGTTATTCTTTTCTGATGGCTCAATATCAGTGTGTTTGTTGAATTATAGCAATAACAGCAGAAAGCTGCTCCAGCTGTCAGAATTCAGATTGTAAATGACTGTTAGGTATTACGTACCTCACAAGTATTTGTGACTTTAATGTAATTTTTAAAGAGTGTTCCTTAGTAAGTAGAATGAGATTTTAAATTTCGGAATGCATTTAGCTATATTAACTGTTTTTTTTTCCCCGTACCTTATACTCTAAGAAGTGGCTTTCGAAGTGTTTTTCTTCATATGAAATGGGGTTATGATGACCTCTACTTTCACACCACGAATGCACAATATTAAATATACATAGACTTACCAATTAAATCATCCATATCAGTAACATTTAGTGTCACAAAGTTCACTGTCAAAGTGAACCGTCAGGAATGTTCCAGAATGAAACGTGTTCCCTTCAGCTTTCTATTCCCACATATTTACACACCAGTAAGAGTTTGAGATACTCAGCAAGAATCTGGTCTGGGAATCTCCAGAAATCAGACAGTACAACCTATCCACCTCAAGTGATGCATCGTGACAGATACAAGGCACCCTGAGTCCATGCAGGCAGAGGCTTCCTGAAACTTCACCGCAGTTTGACGACTTATTAAGGAGCTTTATAATTCAGACCACCTATGCTAACACACATTCTGGATATGCTGCATCGTGCAGCTTGCTATCTGGGTTTTGTTTGCCAGAAGCATCCGTGGAGAAGCATAGTGGCCTCAAAGCTCCCGCCCCGCTGGCACAAAGAATGTCGCGATCTGGCGCCGAAGCACGCTTACTCTCCCTCAGAAAGCAGAGATGAAAAGACGAGCCTCGTTATCTCCGGACAGGATGTGGCATTCCTTATCTCTGATGCACATGACACCGGCTCTCTCTGTTTCTCAGAGGTTAATCCAAAAACATCCATTTGCTCGTCCTCCAGCGGAATCTGCCTGCTTCATCACTGCTTCCTGAGGACACCAACTGGTGATGCATTAATGAAGGACAGGGATTCCACTTGGGGATGGTCCCCCAGTTCCAGCAGCATTTATGATGTAGCCTGTCCACTGTCACATTAGATAGCTTCTTGTGACATAGGACCATTAGAGGCCAGCGGGTCACAGGAGCACCTCAGATGCTCACTCATGTTACCAGCTCATCTTTCCCAGCTGAGAATTCCTCAAGAGCCAGTCAGGTTACAGTATGTATCCGATTCAAAGGTACAACACCTAGGCCCCACAAGGTGTACCAGCAAGATTAAGGTCTATGTCCTTAGCAATCATGCTCTGTCTGTGTTACCTATTTGTTTATGAAGATTTCACATGTACTGCCAGAAAATCTTAGGCTGATTTAAAAATCCACCAAAGAATTTAGTTTGCCTGAAACTTGGTTAGTTGGTTGGTTGCACTTGGTTAGTCTCAAAAAGTGGAAAAATGTGATTAATCTTACTAAAAATTATTTTTATATGGGGTATGTTATGTACGTTTGGGTGTATTTTAAATATGCTACTTATGTATTAGCTATTATTCACCACACTGGAACACACTGCTGCAGCACGACAAAGAATCAAGGTGTCTCCCACTACAAGGTCTCTCTTCTGATACACTTGAGTTTCTTGTTGTGTTTAGAAACTCTGCAGCTGCCCATAAGGCCACAAACCCCGCTCAGGCACGGGGAAGTGTCACTACCCCCATGCAATTATGGCAACTATGCCAGTAGTGTGTCTTAGGCTTTTTCAAAGATAGACTCCGATGAGTATTTATCTGAACTCACAAAAGGCAGATATAATAACTGTACTAATAACTCTCGCCATGTTCTATGTACCAGGTTGGTTTTCATGATTGAGTTATTCATCTTTCTACAGCCTCTGTGGGTGGTCAATCAGTCTGTCTGCCTTCTGTCAATCAGTCTGTCTCAGTCAGTCTATCTGTCTGTCTACATAGGTGCTTTCACACTGAAGTCCCAGAACCTGGTACCAGGTTATTAGCCCCCTCGACTTGGAACTTTTGAAGCTCACACCACACAACAGGAACTAGGACTTTTATGCTAAATACGCATGGGAGATGCAAAAGTTCACACATAATTTCACAAAAACTACAAGTACCGTATTTTTCGGACCGTAAGACGCACTTTCTCTCCCCCAAAAGTGGGGAGAAAAAGTCATTGCGTCTTATGGTCCGAATATTGCTCTGCTCGCATGCTTTAAGCCTCTGGGGTCGAGTGCATTGTCGGCGACGCAGC
>JAODLC010000001.1:52450770-52471395 GCA_026781145.1 Hippopotamyrus pictus
TTTTTTCTTCATTTCCCTCCTCTAAAACTAGGTGCGTCTTATGGTCCGGTGCGTCTTATGGTCCGAAAAATACGGTAAATAAGTTACGTCAGTTATTTGTTAGTTATGGGGGAATCATTCGACATGACACATCTGCTCAATTTTTGCTCTGCTACATCTCTTTTTCTGCAGTTCTGCCTAACTTCCAAGTTAACACTGGTGCTTTTGATCAACAAATCAGCAAGCTATCGCTATAAACGCCTCCTCAATAGTTTGCGTTCGAAAAGTACCTAATCTTGAGTAGGTACTAAAAAGTACCTGGAACTGCCTCTGAGGAACTACAATCAGGCTGAGTTTGTGCAGTATGAACATGAAAAAGTCCCTGATTCCAGAAAAAGGTTCTGGTTTCAGAAAAATGTTCCGGCGATGTGAAACCGCCTTATGTCTACCTTTCTCCCTGTCTGTCTGCTTGCCTATCTTTCTGTCTGGTCAGTCAGTCTATCTGTTAGTCTGCCTGTCTGTCTGTCTACTTGCCTGCCTATTTGTCTGTTAGTCAGTCTGCCTGTCTGTCTCATCACTGCCTGTCTTAGTTAATGGTCTGCAAATTCTCCTATTGTTCTGCGGTTCTAAGCCTTGCATTAGAGAGTGGTTCACAGCAGTGGTGTTTTCTGGAGCCCCACTTCAGAGAGCTCTTTATCGAAGCAGTGCTGCGTCTTACAGGCTCACATTGAGAAAGGTAGGAAGAATGGGTGAAAGGGAGAAAGAGAGAGAGAAAGAGAGAGGGAGAGAGAGAGAGAGCGCCTTGATGATGTCGATCTGCAGCTTCGTGGGGATTTCAAATCCCTGGATTTGCTGTGCGGGATTTATGGCTTAGCACCACTCTTGGGTGTGTTCGACGTGTGTGCGCTGCCCCCGCTTGCCACCAGAATGTCTGTCAGTGTACATGGCCACACGCACAGACACCCCCACCGTGGTCCTGCGGCGACCCCATCTCATGACGTTTGAGCCACAAAGAAAGCAGCCTCCCCCCATAAGGCTGAGTCCTACACTACAAATGATTCAGAGTGCTCCAAGTCGGCAGGAACTAATCCCTCTGAAATGTTCAGGAGGAATTGGAGAGAAATTAACAGCAAGTGGAAGAATGGTGCTCTGTCTCCTTCAGAGCCTCTGTGAGTGTTCAGCCAGGACTACTGAGCACACTACTAAGCATACTACTGAACTCACAACTGACCATATATTACTGAACACACCACTGAAATCATTACTGCATTATTGGACACATAGGTGTCCCAGAGTCATGAGCCAAATTCACTCCCTGCTGAACTTCATTAAGAAATCATGTGGAGAGACATGGAGTGCTGAAGTGACATTTACGTATGGCAGGTGACAGAAAAGAATACTGCAGAGATGAAAGACTCTCATCTTCATCTCATTTCATCTCTCAGTTGACGTCTTCATCTCCCAGCAGCAAAACAAGCAGATGGAAGCAAGCCTCAGGCATGCAGTGTAAGCTTTGGGCCTGTTGAAATAACAAACCACAGACTAAACTTGTCACACATGTTAATCCATATATAGAACATTGCATTAGAATATCACTTGAGTGCATTCATTTGAGTTTATTGTTAAATTTAAATAACAGATGTTTGTCCTGTCAGAAAACGGATCTTCCTACATTTGCATGGTGTGGGGTCGTGCAAAGAGGACACTCAATCCTGTTTTGTCACCTTGACAATGACTGAGTTGGACGGATTACATCTGGCCCTGGAATTCATGTTGGCTAACCAACGGGAATCAACAATGTTTCTCTCACTGGATAACTGAACCCAAGCTCTGCGGCACGTTTGAGGTGGATCAATATGCATCACAGCTCCCTTTTGACACCTTGGCAGGCCTGAGCGATGGCTATGGACAGCAGCAAAAACCGTTAGATCCAAAGAAGAGATCCTGGTGCTGGTCTTTATCAAAACAGACCACGCGGTCATCATATAAATAGGGATCATGAGAATGGCTCTATTAACTGTTCTCCATAACCCTGATCAGTTAAACATCAATGTCACTGCATTGGAAGTGACAAAAATAATAATTAAAAAGAGATATGTGATAATTACTAGGTCTAGATGGTAGGCTGACAGCTGGACAGACACAGAGAGATTTTATAAGGCAGAGTCAGAGCTTTCATAGTGGAGAGGGCCATGCTGGAGATGCTTTAAATAAATTCAGCTCAGGGCTCTCCACCAGACAGTCTCTTTTCATCTATGGAATGCTGGAAAAATGGGAGGAGATCAGACTGAAGATGCAGGAAAGGATTTTAATGAATGAGAGGAGCTTGAATGCAAATACAATGATTTATTAATCACTGTCATCAATCAAACTCAATAAGGTATCATGACATTCCAACCTATTGGGAAGTCTACAAATGAAAACACCAGGACACCGAACGGATGGATAGATGGATGGAATAAAGGATGGATGGATGGATGGATGGATGGAAGAAAGGACGGGCAAGAAAAGGGAGGACAACAGAGGTAAAAAACAGACAGGGTGATATATGAATCAGAAACAATCATCAAATGCTCATACACACAAACACACATATTGCTGCTCACTGCACTGGCAACAATTATTACCTGTGCCACTGACAGGTCACCACTAAAAGACCAGACCTAATAAGACTAATGCAAGTAAAATTAGATACCTGATCCTGCCTGCGTTTGTGGATTACCCATCAGGAAATGTGATATTGTGTAAAGGTGCAAGCCAGCCCCAGGAAGGCACTCATTAAGTCACGCAATATTAAGAGCTAACGGTAAATCCCCTTTGGAAAAACGATAACGCATGCTCATAAACTCACCACTCTGAGAAAGACACAGAATAAAAACAATAAAAGCAAAATGCGAAGAAGAGAAGCAGAGATAAGTGGCTTTTCAGAACTGTTATATACAGCCAATTGAATTCTGGAAAACCAAGATGAGTGAACCAAAAAAGCATGCTTTAAGGTGCCTGATTTTACAGTAATATCTATACTGGATAAAGGTTTCATAATAGCTGGCTAAAGACAATATGGTATACTCTCAGTTCTAAGACCTTGTTTTCTAGCAAACCCTTGTGTGATGAACCATAAACAGCAAAATGTGATTTCCATTAAACACTCTTTATTTCGGTTAATTGGACATTTTGCCCAGAAACACTGTTCAATGCATCCCCGTGAGACTCAAGAAGAGGAAGAATACCAACTCATGCTAAACTGTCATTTTCATATCTGCGAACTATTTAAAGATATCATCAAATGAGTCTGGAGACACATAAATAAGTCGGCCTGCTACGTGCATCTCTCAGGAGACCACTTGTACTCTCATTTCCCCACAGTAAGCCCCCCTTTTGCCTGTTGCTGATAAGACTCCTTAAGCTGTTAGCATTTCCATAACTTTCCAGTGATGACTCCCTATTATTATTCCTTTAAAGAACGATTACAATGAGTTTAGCTTGTATTGGTTTTTATTCTTGTTTTGAAAACACATTCACCTCAAAAAGTTATCTGTAATTAGCGCTGTGTGTGCCACTAATTGAAAGCTTTGCTCTGTATTCTCATGTGCACTGTGAAAGCTCATTATACATGAAAATAAAAGCCTGTGTCAACAAAGTACGTAAAGTTATTGTGTAGTAGATGGAAATCTTATTGTAAGAATACCTGCCTTTCCTTGGGTCATTTGGCTCGTTCACCCATACCAACACCATATTTAGACTGCCTGCCCCAGAGGACACTGTTTTCTGTTGAAACCTCAGAATACCACTTTGCAGAATTTCTGCCATTAACTCACCTAAGATAGCTTCACAAAACCAGGCGTTTTAATCCAACGAGGGCAATTTTTCTTTTTACATTACCTCATTTCCTTCAGTATACCAATAGTGCATTCCTTTCTAGAATATTACACTCGGTGACAAAAAAATTAAGCATCCAGATGGAATGGTGGAAATGAATCTGCATATCATGAAAGGTCATGTGACTGTATCGCAATGTACGCAAGCCTTGCCCAGCAGGCCTGGACACATGTGGCGATATGGTGCAGAAGGGAGTCGTACAGCTGTTGCATCCTCTCCTGTGGAAAGTTGGCCCACAGCTGTTGTAACTGGCCCTCGAGATCCTGCAGATTGGCACTGGGTCTTAGTTGACGCCTGAGCTGATCCCACACATGTTTGATTGGGGAAAGTTCGGGGGACCTGGCTGACCACGGGAGCACCTCAACATGACACAGGCAGTTCATAGATGTACATGCCATGTGCACTGTTTTGTTGAAAGATTGTACCAGGGTGCTGTCTCAGGAGGGGTAAGACATGCGGGTGCAGGATGTCACTAACATACAGCTATGCCGTCGGGGGTCCCCGAATCATTATCAGAGTTGACCTGAAGTCATACCCTATGGCTCCCCACACCATGATGCCAGGAATAACGTTGTTGTGTCTTTCCACAACATCGACAGGATTGGTCCTCTCCCCTAGGCACCGCCATCCACAACACAACGGTTATCCATGGTAATGTAGAACCGAGATTCATCGCTGAACATGGTACAATGCCACTTGTCATCAGTCCATACCTCCTGGTTATGACACCACGTCAAACGTAGGCATCTCTGTGCTGGTGTTAATGGCACCCTACGCATGGGACGATGAACCCATAATCCGGCTGATGTCAGTTGTCTAGACACAGTGCGGGATGACACAGAGTGTTGTAGAGAGTCCAGTACCTGTGTCTGGATGCCTGCTACAGATGTCATGGGGTTCTGTAATGACTCGCGCACAATATGACGATCCTTCCTTGGTGTGGTCTGTCTTGGGTGCCCGGAACGTTCACGATGTGTGTGGGTGCCCTTACGTGCCCATTGGTTTCAACCTCAGGTGACTGTGACATTTACGGTGCATGCTCCACTTGCTGGGTAATTGCATGATATGACCACCTGCCCTCATGCAAACCCGCAATGCGACCTAGGCCTATGAATCTCTATAAAGTGCTAATAATGCTTAATGTGTCTATGAGGCATCCTCTGTGTCTGGTGACTAGACGTGCCAGGTCCTTGCAAATCGAATCATTTACATACCTATCATTGGTCTGCACGTGTACCAAATTACATGTAAATTGGACCATTACTTCTGGGTGCTTAACTTTTTTTGTCACTGAATATATATTAGACCATATATAACACACAGGCAAAGAGTCTTCACATTTTTCCCCATAAAAATAGCTTCCTAGGGCACTATGACTACCTTAGGCTTAGTATGTGGAGATCTTCTCTCATGTTTATTGGATTCTGAATCGATAAACATTTTATTTGCTCTCCAGTGTTTTATTTTTTTAATTTCAAGACGTGTATGGACAGCACAGCACTGTACTGTGGTGTGTGTGTGTGGGGGGGGGGGGGGCAGCTTCGTAAGAACTAAAGCTTGCATAGGAAAGTTAAAAGATGGCGTGAGAGAAACAAATGGTGTCGTCAGAATCATGCAATTAAGACAAAAAAACGATTACCCTCTGAAGGGACTATCAAAGCAAAGATGGAGTCACATGAAACGGCCGCAGACAAGGGAAAACATGAATTAATAATGATATTTGCTTAATTATTTATTCTAGATATTATTTCTGCTCCTTTGTGTTGGCAGTTTTATATTCTTGGCTTTCTCCTCATTAAATATTAAACTGAGCAATATTTATGTAGTTTTATTATCTATGATTTTGTAACGTATTTCCATTTACGGACTTGCTCATTTAGCTCAAGCCGCTTGGTGTAGATTGCGTCTGAGCCGGGATATTAGCTAATTCACCGATAGGAGTTCAGCCAAATAGGAACATAGGAACAGGAGCACACTTCACGGCTGGTTAGCAGGCATGGTTAGCAGGCACAGCTTCAAGAACTCAATGCATCAATGTCAATGCTAATAGTAAGATCACTGTTAGAGGATAACGTGAAGGAGAGCATGATCTATTTGGTGGCATATGCGTTGATATTTCACAAGCTACAGTCCCACTTTTCCTGTATTACACCACTTATGACATTAATTGCCTATTCTCTCTTAAAATATGCCTGTGCCCATGTAGCCGCAGAATATCCGCAATGGCTTATGGCTTCTTCCTTACCTGGTTTCTTCCTCACACTCAAAAACAGGGTTGTCAACTTCAGTCAGCTGGCTTGCGTGAGATTTTCAATTTGAGATAAGTCAGCACACACATGGCCAAGCATTTACATGCATGTAACAGTTTTATTACCTTTCAAATAGTCTGTAAGGTTTGCTACTCCAACACCTTTTATGTAGCCAATTTTAGGTTTAAAGTGTAATAATACAGATTTGCCATAAGATTTTTTGCTTGAGCATGACAGTCTGAAAGCGTATCACAACCAAATGCATGAGAGTTGGCAACCCTACACAGTAAAATGAGATAGATATGTTCAATAAAGCGGGTTTTATGATGGACTATGGGGGACAACACACACCACTTGATTTTCAGATAACGTATTTCCATTGTATTATAGGGAATTAATGAGAGGTCCCTCTTCATACGCACAAACCCTCTGCGCAAAATACACAAAATAAAATGCCAAAGAAACAATCAGAAAATAAGTTAACAAAATCAAGAAGAATAAATATCTCATTTAAAACATTGATTAATTTGAAGTATGCATACATGAATATATCTTTTACTGCTAATTGTATTTAGCTTGTACGCATCCCCTTTGAAATATATAAATCAAAAATAAAAGTGAGCAATCTCAAGTGGAAAACAGTTGCTACATCAGCTATATTTTAAAGCTCAGAACTACCCACTCTTTCAGCATATAATTAGCGAATGTTGATTTTGAAAGAACATGCAGAAGAGTTATTTCCTATCATGGCTTCTGACACAACACTAAGAAATACAAATGAGAAAACAGAACAGAAAATGGAAATGCTGCTGCCTTGAAAGAGTCTGGTGCCCTGAAAAAGTTCAGTTAACTGTGATACGTTAAATGAAAAAGGTATGTGAAATGTGCAGAGGGCTTGTGCACGTGAACAGGAACCTTGAGCTCGTTCTCCATAATATGTGAAACATCGCCGCTGGAGTCACACATTGCGACGGTCACAAAAGATGGTGAAAACACTGGCACCTATCAATATCTGCTGGTACGGAATAACAAGGGGAGTACCAACATATGGTATCCTCCCAGTAAGGACACACGGACAGCCACGTACACCTTGCCTATTTACAGAGCACCACACCGTTAACATTACAGTGATTCTCCTGAGCCATTGTCTTACACAATCATCTCTGGTAACCCTTGGCTGCAAAAACTCTTCCTAATACAATCAATAGTGATGACTGAAGTTACGGAAGTTAATGGATAAACATTTATCCACTTCGAATAGGCATCAATCAGAATCAAAAACATGTGACCCATAAATGGTCCCGCATAGTCAATATACAGTCTCTGGTAAGGTTTCCTCGGCCAATCCCAGGGCTGGAGTGGACCTGTTGCTGGTGCATTCCAGTGTTCTTGGCATGTACCTGTACAGCTTCCTTTCACTAGAGCTTCAATGTCAGAGTCTAACTTTGGCTACTAAAAGTAGCTCCGCTCTAATGCTTTCATTCGGGAAATGCCTGTGTGCCCGTAATGCAATTACTGTAGCAATGCCTTATGCCCCAGCTGAGGAATAATCACATGTGACCCCCCACAATATACACCCATCCTGCACACTTAACTTGGTATTTCTCACAGCTGAAACGTCTAACCCAAGACAACATAGGGTCTTCACCTGTCCATCTGCTTTACTTTTTTACAGCAATGGTACGTCCTCCATCATCAGTACTCAATCCTCTTGCTCTGCCTCATTTGGCTGCTGAGGCAGTGGGAGTCGACTCATGGCGTCAGCATTGTTACGGAATTTACCTGGCTTGTACCCGATCTCATATTCATAGGCTGGCAGGGTTAAAGCCCATTGCTGGATCCGTGGGGACGCCACGTGAGGCACTTCTCTCAGTTCACTGAAGAGAGACAAGAGGGGATTGTGGTCATTGCAAATAACAAACCTTCTTCCATACAAATATTTATGAAAGCGCTGTATCCCAAACATCACAGCCAGACCCTCTTTGTCCAGTTGTGAGTAGTTGGACGATGCTAATGTCATGACATTAAACTTATCAGTCTCTCTTGCCTATCCGGCCTGCGATGCAACAACACCACACCGACACCGTATGGTGAAGCATCACAGGACAAGATTAAATCCTTCTGACTGTCGTACTGCACTAATATCTTGAAGGATTGCATGAGTTGTTTAGACTCCTTAAAAGCCATTTCCTGCTCGTGCTCCCTTTTCCAGAGAGCATCTTTTCTTAACAGATTGTGCAAGGGGGCTAATAATGTTAATAGACATGAAAGGAACCTGTTATATAGTTGAGTAACCCCAGGTATACCCTCAACTCTGTATCATTAGTGGGTGCCAGTGCCTTCTGTATTGCCTCCATCTTGTGTGGCAGTGGATGAAGCCATGAGGCATCCACGCTATGTCCTAAAAACTGTACTTCCCGCTCCATAAAAGCATAGTTGCTACGCTTTAGCCAAAGACCCCCTTCCTGCCGCCATGCCAGGACCTCCTTCAGGGTTGCCAGGTGCTCCTGATCACTCCATCCTGTCACCAGAATGTTGTCCAGGTAAACATCTGCATTTGTCATCCCTGCCACCAGACTATCCATGAATCACTGAAAAATGGCTAGACTAGAAGAAACACAGAAAGGAAAACGATTTACCTGGAACAAACCCTTAGGTGTGTTTAAAGTGACATACTGCTTGGATGTTTCATCCAGGGTCACTTGCAAATAGAGTATGCATGACTTACAGTATCTCACAAAAGTAAGTACACCCCTCACATTTTTGAAAATATTTTATTATATCTTTTCATCTTTACAAAACTGGAGACATGACACTTTGATACAATGTAAAGAAGCCAGTGTACAGCTCGTATAACAATGTAAATTTGCTGTTCCCTCAAAATAACTAAACACACAGCCATTACTGTCTAAACCGCTGGCAACAAAAATGAGTACACCCCTAAGTGAAAATGTCCAAATTGTGCCCAATTAGCCATTTTCCCTCCCCGGTGTCATGTGACTCATTAGTACTACAAGGTTTTAGGTGTGAATGGGGAGCAGATGTGTTAAACTTGGTATTATCGCTCTCACACTCTCTCATACTGGTCACCGGAAGTTCAACATGGCACGTCATGGGAAAGAAAAAGTTGCTCTACATAAAGATGGCCTAGGCTATAAGAAGATTGCCAACACCCTGAAACTGAGCTACAGCACGGTGGCCAAGACCATACTTAACTGGGCAGGTTCCACTCTGGACAGGCCTCGCCATGGTCGACCAAAGAAGCTGAGTGCATGTGCTTAGCATCATATCCAGAGGTTGTCTTTTGAAAATAGACATATAAGTGCTGCCAGCATTGCTGCAGAGGTTGAAGGGGTGGGGGGTCAGCCTGTCAGTGCTCAGGCCATACGCCGCACACTGCATCAAATTGGTCTGCATGGCTGTCGTCCAAGAAGGAAGCCTCTTCTAAAGATGATGCACAAGTTTGCTGAAACAGTTTGCTGAAGACAAGCAGACTAAGGACATGGATTACTGGAAGCACGTCCTGTGGTCTGATGAAACCAAGATAAACTCAATTGGTTCAGATGGTGTGAAGCGTGTGTGGCAGCAACCAGGTAAGGAGAACAGAGACAAGTGTGTCTTGCCTACAGTCATGCATGGTGGTGGGAGTGTCATGGTTTGGGGCTGCATGACTGCTGCCGGCACTGGGGAGCTACAGTTCATTGAGGGAACAATGAATGCCAACATGTACTGTGACATACTGAAGCAGAGCGTGATCCCCTCCCTTTGGAAACTGGGCCGCAGGGCAGTATTCCGACATGATAACGACCCCACACACACCTCCAAGACGACCACTGCCATGCTAAAGAAACTGAAGGTAAAGGTGCTAGACTGACCGAGCACGTCTCCAGACCTAAAGCTTATTGAGCATCTGTGGGACATCCTCAAATGGAAGGTGTAGGAGCGCAAGGTCTCAGACGTCCACCAGCTGCGTGATGTCATCATAGACGAGCGGAAGAGGATTCCAGTGGCAACCTGTGAAGCTCTAGTGAACTCCATGCCTAAGAGAGTTAAGGCAGTGCTGGAAAATAATGGTGGCCAAACAAAATATTGACACTTTGGGCACAATTTGGACATTTTCGCTTAGGGGTGTACTCACTTTTGTTGCCAGCGGTTTAGACATTAATGGCTGTGTGTTTAGTTATTTTGAGGGGACAGCAAATGTACACTGTCATACAAGCTGTACACTGACTACTTTACATTGTACACAGTTATGAAACGACAGTCCTGTGCCATGTGCTCATTGCCACTCTCGTCCTCTCAAATTAAACTTAAACCTCTGGACTATTTCGCTGGGTTTATGGGGTTGTCACGTCACATAAATGAAGTTCCTGAGAAGCACTCCAGCGACGAATAGGTACAGTATTTACGATGCATACTGTAATCTAAAGGAAGACACAGAGACTTGTTTGCCAGGAAGGACACGCTCTTTATTCACAGTCCTTAAAAGGACTACATCAGGCACCCAACAAGCACCGAACCAATTAGACACAGGAAACACAAGGTTGTCAGACGCTGAACTGTAGGATGCACACACAGTGGGGGATTTACAGACTAAATATACGCAAGGATAGGACAGGGCACACACAATACACAGGCAAACACATGCGCGACAATAGGGAAATGTAACCATTAACATTAACAACAACACAACAAGGGCTATTTACAATTACATAGGGGGCATTACATTTATTGACATCTGTTTGGGGATGACTGAAATAAGTTCATTTCAAACTCTGATCTTATAAATATGAACACAGCAAGCACACCAAATTCATTTTAGAAGTATACACATTTATTTATTTACAAATATAGACTACAGTAAAATCCCATTATAGGGGACTTGCTTATAATGGACGATAATAATGGACGAGTTCCACTGGTCCCGACTGTGCGCAGAAAAACATGCAGAAAAAGCATCGGAGGTCTTTCTTTGTGCGACTTAAGTGCGACTCGTGTCCATGTCTCAGACTCGAGTGCCCATCTCTGGCATACAGCAACTTTGCATATAACGGACTTTGGATATAACGGACTGTTTTGCCATGTCCCTTGAAGTCCGTTATAACAGGATTTTACTGTACATACATTGAGCAGCTGATGTTAAACACAGGAACACAACAAACACACCAAGTTCTTTTTATAACTATGTACATATATTTATTTACACTATATACATCGAGCAGGACCTAATGTCTCGCTATCTTTTATGGAGGCTCCTTGGCTGGGGGCTCGTCGCTGACATCCACCTCGATAAGGGCGTGGTAAGTCTTCAGCCTTGGTTTGACAGAAGTCTCTTTGATTCCAATCGCCTCTTTTGGCCCAGCTAATTCAATTAGTTTTGTAAGTAAGTAAGTGAACTTTATTGTCATTCACACCATACAATAGTACAACAACAAATGCATAGCTGAAAGAAATTGCATATCTCCAGGCTCAATGTGCAGACATAAAAGGACAAGAGCACTTAGACAACATATGGAGATTACAACAAAATTCCACTTTTTACACAGAAGTAAGACTGTGTAAGACAGCATAAGGCAGCACAGGACAGACACTAAATATACAAAAGAGTATACATACACAGAAATGTAGAACCAGTCAGTGCTGAATATGATGAAAATAAAAATTAAAATATTGCACAGTTTCACAGTCATTGTATTATTGCACTATGTACATACAATATTCACAGTGATTATATTATTGCACTATATAAATAAAATGTAAACTTAATACCTATTGAGGTAATAAAGTGCAGAGTGAGTAAGAGAGAGTTGGGGTTTCATGTGAACTTATGTACATTAGAGTTTAGTATTCTGATGGCCTGGAGGAAGAAGCTCTTATTAAATCTGGTTGTTCTGCAGTGCATACTTCGGTATCGTTTACCAGAGGACAGAAGTTCAAACAGCTCATGTGCCGGATGCATGTCTCTTTGGGTAAAAGACTGCCATCCACAGGTGCTGCTCTACCCTACACCCCAAATTGAGGGAGTAGGGTCGAGCCCCGCCAGATGGATAGAGTAGCTTTGGTTCCATGACATGGCGATATATCGCCTGGTGCTTTTCCACACTCTGTCCATGGATCCTCAAAGAGCCTCCAAGGCTGGGTCTATGAGAGATTTTGGGGGGAAGGGCTGAAGATTGGGGAGAACGGCTGCATTCAGGAGTTTTCTTTCTTCCCGGGCTTTCTGTTGCAAATTTGTGTATAAATGGCATAAGTTACATTAATATGGTGGGAAATGGCATAATAAATATTTTGGCTTGCTAGTGATGGAGTCTCATTGATATTTCTACCTAGCATTGATGACCTTCGGGTCTTCTTCAAGGCTGTACAACTAGGCTGTTTGGTCAGTTACACTACAGGCCAATAGTCTGGGCCCACCCTAGGATTAAAAAAAAAAACTAAATTAAAAAAAAAAAAAAAATATATATATATATGTATATATATAAAATAAACTGCTTTTTCAAAGTTTTATTACAGGAAATTATTAGAAATACAATATAACAATATATACAGTGCATTGTAAGTGCAATTTAATGAGTGTGAGTGCCTATATACACCTTTTATCAAAATAACCACCCCTTGCCTTTATCACAGCAGCACAGATTCACAACATCCTTTCCAGCAATTTTTGGAAATAAGTAGTGTCCAAACCCTCTCAGCATCTTTTCAAGCAGGCAAAGAGTTCTGTCTCATTGAATAAACACTCATTTTAATCTTGTTGGTCCAACTTGTCCCATGGATGGAGTTTCGTCCGTCCACAAGACCTGCTCCCAGTCATGAATACTCCAGTGTTTGTGTTTTTTTTATCTTATACTGTAGTAGTCTCTCTTTCTTGTTAACACCACGAAGTAAAGCTTTTCTGGCAGCAACTCGCCCATGCAGTCTATCTGTTCTCAGTCTTTACTTGACTGTATTAAGAGTTACTGGTTTCCCTCTTCACATTGCAGCCATCAGACCATTACAGTCATCTTCCAATTTCTTTTGCACATCACAACTAAGTGATAATCTTCATCCTTTGAAGTCACTTTCCTAGACTTGTTTTAGTCACTGTTGCTTCCTGTCAGCCTTTTTCTCTATAAAAAGTTGGTAACTCCATGCTTAAAAACATTTAACTTTCTGGCTATTTGGCAATGAGAGAACCCTTCCTCACTCAAAATTTCTATTTGAGCCTTCTGTTCAATTGTTAGCTGTGTCTTTCTAGCCATTACAAGCATGCAAATAAAAAATATTCATCAAAAATTGTGACATCAGGACGACAGAAGATTGAATCTAGGAGCAAACAGTGTATTAAACCTCTCACAGACTAATCTGGGGCAAGGCAGACAAGTGGCTATCATTTAGTTTATTAAGACACAACCAAGAGAAGCCAAGAGCAAATCAGGTTCTGACATTAGTTAATAGAATTCCAACACAAAGTGAATGTCAATGCACTAAAGCAGACCTGATATGTCTTCTTCAAAACCAATAGTTTCAGCCTTTGTGGCTAAATAATGGTACTACAAGCTATAAAATCCTGAAAAGCAGTCAGTTACATTTGTTTTAAATATTTTCTTGCAATAAAAGTTTGACAATGCAATGCATTGTTTATTAAAAAAATCTGAGGGTAGGCCCAAACCTCTGGTCTAAAGTGTATATATAATAGTACAGGGCACAAGGCTGTGCCCCAGCCCTAACACTGGATGGGATGGCCAGGCCATCGGAGGGGAGATACATGCACCCAATCACACACTATAGACAGATAAATGACACCACTCAGCTAAATTGTCTTTGGACTGCAGAAAAAAAAACAGACTAGCAGTGTGAAATCCACATAATATAATCATGCAAACTCCACACACACAGAGGAGGTGACATTCAAACCCACAGCCCTGGAGGTGTGAGGCACCGGGGCTAATATCCACTATGCTAATTGTCATGCCCCGCTCGTTCGATCCTCCCGTGTGCCACGCCCCCTCATCTACCCCATGTGATATCCCCATGTTTACCAGATGTTTCCTGTTGCTGTTATTAGTCCAATGTATTTAAGTCTGCATTAGGTATTTTTTCCTCAGTCCGGTCATTGAAGTCTAACATCCGTCCTTTTCATGGTGTGTCGTGTTGTCACGCCCGGCTCCGTACGATCCTCATGTGTGCCACGCCCACCTCGTTACCTCGTGTGATTCCCCGATTGTCAACACCTGTGCCTTGTTCCGTTTGCTCTTTCCTGTGTATTTAGTCCGCGTCTTAGTCCGTCTCGTCAGATCCGTCATTGTATTGTTATGGTATTGTTCGTGGATGTCTGCCTTCTCATTCCCATTAAAACCCTGTTTACCCATCAGTCCGGCTCCTCTCGCCTGCTTACTGCTCGCCCGCTCCATGCTACATGACACGTGTTCCTTGTTTTATAAATAAAATCCTTTGTTCACCATTTTCCTCGGCTCTGGTCACTGCTTTCTCGCTCCGTGCCCGAGCGCAGTCATGACACTAATCTTCCAGAAAATATTAGTAAATATCCAAACTACTCGTGTTTGTACATTCATGTTTGCAGCACTATAGTTTGAGTGCTTGTATATTTTTGCAAAATTTAAGTTGAACACAACACGTACATTCCACGTGAAAAAAACCTGCCTTTTACACGTAATAAACCTGTCTTTTCCATGTGCTGTGTGTAACATTTGGGTTTTTGGTACACATTTTTGGTAGTGACAATGCTAAAGCTAATACCCAAAGCCTCCATTAGCCTATGCTTAAGCTAATACCAAGACCTTCCTTCAGCCTGTGCTTAAGCTAATACACAACTTCTGCTAGTTGACGCTGAAGCTAATACCCAGAGCTTCTGCTAGCTGACACTGAAGTTAAAATTGAGAGCCTCTGCAAGTGGACACTAAAATTAATACCAACAGAATGCCTTAACTGATGCTGAAGCTAATGGGAAGAGCTTCTGTTTGATGATGCTGAAGCTAATGCAGAGAGCCTACGCTAGCCAATGCTGAAGCTAATACCCAGAATTGTCGTCAAGTGACACTGAGGCTAAGACTGAGAGAATACCTTAGCTGATGCTGAAGCTAATATGGAGAGCTCCCGTTAATTGAAGCTGAACCTAATATCAAGAGCCTATAGTAGATGATGCTGACACAAATTTAAGAACATCCCTTAGCTGATGCTGAAGGTAATATTGAGAGTTCCCGTTAAATACTGAGTCTCTGCTAGCCAATGCTGAAAGAAATACTGGGAACCTCCACTAGCCAACTCTGAAGCTAATATTGAGAGCCTCCACTAGCCAATCATGAAGCTAATAACAAGAGATTCCATTAGCTGATGCTGAAACTAATCCTAAGAGCTGCTGTTAGCCGATGCTGAAGCTATTATCCAGAGCCTCAGTTAGCTTATGCCAAAGCTAATCCCCAGAGCCTCGATTAGCCGATGCTAAAGTTAATCACCAGAGCCTCCATTAGTGTATGCTGAAGCTAATACCCATAGCCAATGCCAAAGCTAATACCGAGAGCCTCCACTAGCAGATGCTGAAGCTAAGATCAGAGTGTTTGCTAACCAAAACTGAGGCTAATACCAAGAGAATTCCTTAGCTAATAGTAAAGATAATACTGAGAGTTCCAATTATCCATGCTGAAGCTAATACCCGGAGCTTCTGCTAACATCATCTAACAGAGGAGAGCCTCCTCCTGCCGATGCTGAAGCTAATACCCATAGCCAATGCTGCAGGTAATCCTAGAATCCATGCTAGCTCAAGCTAAAGCTAATCCCCAGAGCCTCCACTAGCTGATGCTAAAGCTAATCCCCAGTGTCTCCACTAGCCAATCCTGAAGCTAATACCCAGAGCCTCCACTAGCTGATGCTGAAGCTAATACCCATATACAATGCCAAAACTAATACCCAGAGCCTCCACTAGCTGATGCCAAAGTTTATCCCCAGGGTCTCCACTAGCTGATGCTGAAGTTAATACAAAGAGCCTCCGCTAGCCGATGCTGAAGCTACAGTAATATCCAAAAACAATGCCAAAGCTAATATCCAGAGCCTCCACTAGTTGATGCCAAAGCTAATCCCCAGAGGCTCCGTTAGGTGATGCTGAAGCTAATACCAAGAGCCTTCACTAGTGGATGCTGAAGCTAATACCAGAATTTCTGCTAGCTGAAACTGAAACTAACATAGATGCTCCTCTACTTACGAATGAGTTACGTTCCGATTGGCCGTTCGTAACTTGAAATGTTCGTAAGTCGTTATTCAACATAATTTTAAGGGTACACAAGTACAAAGGACTAGGATGCTGGGAGTATGCACGCTACGCAAAGAAAAAAAAAAATTGATGTTGTGGACAGGTAACAAAAGCCCATCAAACACAATTTGGACTTACAGTCCTCTTCGTTCATATGTCTAAAAGTTTGTAAGTTAAAAGTTCGTAAGTTAAGGAGCATCTATACTGTAAGTCTCTGCTAGTCAATGCTGAAGCTAATACAAAGAGCCTCCTCTAGCCGTGGCCAGTGGTGAAGCTAATATCCATAGCCAGTGTCGCAGCTAATACAAGGAGCCTCCACTACCTTACACTAAAACTAATCCCCAGAGCCTTGATTATCCATTGCCAAAGCTAATACCCAGAGCCTCCACTACCTAACGCCAAAGCTAATCCCCAGAGCCTCCACTAGCCAATGCTGAAGCTAATACCCATGGCTAATGCCAAAGCTAATACCCAGAGCCTCCACTAGCTCACGCCAAAGTTAATCCCCAGAGCCTCTGCTAGGTGACGCTGTATCTAATACAGAGATCCTCCGTTAGCCGGCACTGAAGTAAATACCAAGAGCCTCCGCTAACCGCTACTGAAGCTAACACAAAGAGCCACTAGCCAATGCCAAAACTAATACAGAGAGCCTTCATTAGCGGATGCTGAAGCTAATACTGAGAGCCTCTGCAGGCCGATGTTCAAGTTAATACAAAGAGAATCCCTAGCTAATATTCAAGATAATACAAAGAACTCCTGTTAACCGAAGCTGATGCAAATACCGAGAACCTCATCTCCTCGACACCAAAGCTAATGTGGAATCTCCCTTAGAGATGCTAGAATGCTAACCAGAGTAAGGCTAGGCTAGTAGATGAACACATGGATGGATGTATATAGAGTACATTTTGAATAGTTTGACGGTTCCTATGAATTCCCCCTTCGCTAGGAATTATAAATCCAGTCATATGACGTTATGATGCGTAATAAATCACATATGATACATTATAGCATATCCCAATGCAATCATACAGGGTGTACTCATTAATATGCTGACAAGGAAACAGACATTATGATGACATTGTAGTGCCATGTTAGTCCTCTTCGAGCACAGCATTATCCAGACTTCCAGCAAAGAGAGCTGAGCCTACAAAGGGATAAGTAAAAATGGGATCTGTCATTTTTAATAAAATGGGGGCTGGTAAAACATTAGACTGATATAGTTACTCATTACCCTACAGTGAGTCATGCAATCAGCCTGAGAACTCAGGGGAAGTAGAGAGGAAGACCTCCTTATACTTTAGGGTAAGTTCTACAGGGAACACGAATGGCTTCCAGGCACCAGCCTTCCTTGAATCTTGTGTGATTCAAAAAGTTCCTTCTTTCAGGAGTACATTCTTCAGGTCTCTCTGCTTTGGGAAATGCCAGTCACTCTCTTGTTCATCTGCTAGTAATTATGTTTAATTATTAAAGTGGTTTATTGCGACATCCATGGCTCTGGAATTCTTCTGGATAACAGATTAAATGGAATGTATGCTTATTTTCATCCAGGAGTTTCTGAGGTTCAGTACTGGCTTATGCACTTTAGAGCATCATCATGGTGAATGAAACCCAAGTGCTGTTGTAGGACTTCTTGTCAAATATTATGATGCTGTATTTTTTGGGTCCTGAATGAATTTTGTACATGAACGAACCCAACTGAACACAATTCATCAAGGGAAATGGACCAGCAAATGGGCAAATCTGACGTGGTACAACAGAGCGTGGTTTTATGGATGTACACAGCGACCTGCTGACTTGGCTTGATAAGCCTCCAGACTGAACACTGTTTATGAGGACAGTGCCACCCGCCCTCCTGAAGAACTGTATTTCCCTGACACGTGATGAGTTAATCAGCTGTGTTTTTGGTCACAGTCTGAAGTCTGCAGCTGATGAGGGGTCAGGAGGCTGGGGGTCTGGCTGCCAAAGGGAGGTGATCCAATGTGTTGCCTTTTTGGAGGGGGACATCTATAAAATGAGAGAAAACTCCCATTAAAAGACATACAAAAAACATTATAATTTGATTAGATCATCCTCAAGCCCATCCCGCCACCAAGTGGCAATGGCAGGACAGTGATGCATACATCAATGCAGCCCCTGATGAATCCCTCTGCTGGGGTGGAACCGGACTAGACCTACAAACCCATTAACCTGCACAGCTGCTTGAAGGGCCAAGCCATAGCTCATTCTTGAAGAGGTTTAGAATTGTAAAAAATGAAATGCACTTATAAGAAGATGCCAGCTCCCTAGGTCCCCCGAGGTTTCCCAAAGTCTCCCTAGGTCTCCTGAGGTCTTCCAAAGTATCCTGAGGTCTCCTGTGGTCTTCTAAAATCAGCTGAGGTTTTCCAAGGTCTCCTGAGGTTTCCCAAAGTCAGCTGAGGTTTCCCAAAGTCAGCTGAGTTATCCCAAAGTCTCACAAGGTCTCCTCGGGTATCCCAAAGCCTCCTAAGGTTTGCCAAAGGTTGTCCCTTAGAGCTACATTGAAAAAGATGGGGGCTCCATTAGCCTGGGGCTGGTTCTCTGCAGCATCAATGGCTGCTTCTTCTTTTTCCTAGAATTCTCCCTCACAAGTGGCCACAATACCCCTTCTGTATGCCTGTCATGACAGCTTTCAGACTTTGGTGGAGGAACTACCTTGCAGACAAAGTCTGGCCAGGGTCAGGGGGCCTGTGTTTGATGTTCATCTCCGAGCCATAATATGCACCATCAATCATGTTTACTGACAAATGGCCGTGAGGCTTTTTAGCGATGAAGGTGATTTGTCCTGTGAAGCTGAGACAGCTTCCCTCTATTTCTGCCATTGTACCCTTTTTTTCACAGTAATTCGATTGTAAATTTGTGGCACTTTCATTTTCCCTTCACTGCTGTATACTGAGTGCACAGATGTTTGTGAGCTGACTCCTGTTGGTGGAGACCATTTCCTTCTAGCTTGAGGTGGCTATTTCTGTCTTGTTTGAGTCCTGTTTCAATGCCTTGTGCTTTCCTAGGCTCTGCAGACATGACAGCCTTTGAGATGTCTGATAATGGGCGCCCAGCACCAGGGTCTCTCACTCTCTGTGGCTTTCATCCTACCCGTCCTGACATCGGAATAAATCCCGCTGTTTAAAACACATAGCTGATGCTGTCTTCAGTGAGCCTGGATGTGTTAACACGTGTCTAACAGTATGGAATGCTCTCATTAGACATTAATGCATGAGTCACTGGCTATAAATAATACCCTGAAGTGATAGGATCAGGCACTGAGGCATACTTAATGACTCCTAACCGTGAAACTTGTTATTTTGCTTTAATTCTACTCATTATTCTCAAAATCATTCATCTTTAAGTAGATCCAGTCCCCGAGTGGTCACTAGGAGGAGTAGGTGGTCCCGTGGTGGTTACTGGACGAGAGCAGGTGGTGCTGGAGCGGACATTGGGGGGAGCAGGCAATGCCAGAGCGGTCACTGGGGGTGGAATCAGTCCCTTGGTGGTCACTGAGGGAGAGCAGATGATGCCGGAGTGGTCACTGGGAGGAGCAGGTCTTCACTTGGTGGTTACTGGGGGAGAGCAGGCGGTGCTGGAGTGGTCACTGGGGGGAGGAGGCAGTCCCTTGGAGGTCACTGGCGGGAGGATGTGCCGGAGCGGTCTCTGGGGGAAGGAGGTAGTCCAGTGGTGTCACTTACCTGCCCTCCTGAGCCTCCCCCCTCTCTGCCACTTCATATACACCAGAAGCAGCTGAGATGCTGCGAGGGCCAAAGACTCGGTGGTTCCTGCTGAAAATCCCTTCTGTGTGCAGCATTGTTCCGCCCATACAGTATTTATGCTGTACGCATATGTACCAAACAAATGCAACAAATGTGGAACTTTGGTGTGCTTCCCCCAAGCAATATTCAGAAAGGGGCAGATCAAGCCACACCGCTACGCATGTGCATGTGCATCCTAAAGTGAAGCTGGAAGTTGTTAATGTGAATACAAGTACAGCACAGGTGTTTTATTTCAAAAGCTTTATGCTTATGCTTAGTATTTTTTGAAACAGTGTTTGTTGTGTTTATTAAACACTGTTTAATAAAGAATAAAAGAAGCAATTTATGTTTTGTTTCTTTACCCGTACTGTACCAAACCGTGACTTCAAAACCGAGGTACATACCAAACCATGATTTTTGTGTACCATTACACCCCTAGAGTATATATATATATATATATATATATATATATATATATATATTAGTGCTGTCAAACGATGAAAATTTTTAATCA
>JAODLC010000001.1:52478403-52490878 GCA_026781145.1 Hippopotamyrus pictus
TTGCCCAAGATTGGCCATATCTAAAGACAAATCAACCAGGTTACCACAGCCAATCCGGAGCAAGCAGGTGCTACACAGACTGTGTTAATGTGCGCAGATGCATGTCAATCACACGTCATTTATAGGTGGAAACACATGTGACCTTCACGTCTTTATTCTTCATCCTTTGTCGTATGTTAGTTTTCTGTTCCTATCTCTTATGCTAAATGGGTCAGTGCCAACCCGTGTCTTAAATCAGCCATAAAATACCCTCAGAACAATTATTTATCATCCAATTTGTGTCTTACCTCTTGGTTACCTTCTTAAGCTTCCTTATCCATGAAAAGATGGGTTTTAATATTTTTGGTGTGGCTTTCTGGACCATTCTTTTAACAGCATACCTCTCGTTTTAAATAAAAAAAAAAATGACAAAATAAACCTCAAGAGAATTATATAAATAAACTGAATTTGAATTCTTATCTTGCCTTACATGTATGGGCATGCCTTGCCTTGATTTTGTTTTAAATAAAGGTTGCCTCGTGCCCGTTGCTTCCAGGATAGGCTCCGGATCCCCTGCAACCCAAAAAGGATAAGCGGTTTGGAAAATGGAGGTTCCTGACAAAGTCAAAAAGCCTTGGTGCAGTGCACAAATTTATGTGGTGCTTTTATGCATTTTAAACTTACAAATGAGTCAGTGCCGACCCCAACACTGGAGCGGATATAATCTTGACCAGAGCATTTATAAATTAGTGATTGTTTTTTTGTCTTTAAATAGAGGTTCCTGCCAAAGTCAAAAAGCTTTGATGCAATACACAAATTTATATGGTGCTTTTATGCATTGTAAACTTACAAACGGGTCTGTATCGACCCTAACATGATAGCAAGGTTATTCATGGACAGAGAGCTCGGCCGACCTGATATCGGCAGACAGCAGGCCGAAATGCTGCAGGGCAAGGGGCCAAACAGAAAACACCTCGGGCTCCTTATCGAGGCTGAGCAGAGAGAAGAATCCGGAATGGGGCCAGGGACGCCTAATTCCCAATTTCTTACTTTAAAGAAGTGTTTCCCAACACACTCCTCAGGGACTGACTGACAGTCCATATTCCTGCTTCCTACCAGCCCCTTACATCACAGCCCCACCTCATAGTTTTCCCAGACTGTACCACTAATGGAAATTTGAAGTAACACCTGCACTAGATGGAGTCGCCCCAGGACCATGGCGCTCCATGAGGACCAGGGGTGCATTACGGGGTGAAAGGGGGAGGCCCCCTTTCCCACGAAGAGAATAAAAATTCCCATGGATACTGATAGAGAACCTTTGGGAAAGACAATAGTGCGTCACTGTACATGTTGGGGAGATTAGGCAATCAATCGATTTCATCAAACAACAGCAAGTAGATAAAATGCGGAGAAGCCCACAAGCGGCAGGTCTTCAATTTAGCCGCTGATTCATCTGAGCCTTGAGACACCTCCGCACTCCTCAAAGGCTGACATTTAAGCAGATCCTTTAATTCATTTATAAATGCTGATGTGTTGTATGATTAACAGCTTATTATTTGCACTGTAACATATTCAGATTTAAATGCAGATAAAAGACTGGCAACTTAAAGTTATTAAAATCGATCTCTTAAAAACACAAGCACAGAACTTGCTGACTCTGCTTGCTGATTTTACAAGAGTGACAGAGCACGAGGAACAGTCTATCTCTATAAGTGATCAAGACATGCATTGCGGCCATCACACCCCTGGACAGGTGAATGCCCGGCTGGGTGCTGATGCAGCAGGTTTTCTGAACATCAGAGCTCAGGAAACATAAGACAGTGGTGGCAGGGAGCATCCATCACAATGGGGCACAAGTCAGGCAGCGGTAGTATTAACGTTTACCCAGAAAGCAGTATGTTACCTAGGCAGTGTTTTGATTCAAATTTTAGTGAAATGGCAAAAACGAAGGCTGGGAACGGACAAAGGTTTCTCTGGTTTTGAGGCCTTGTATGTGGTATGGAATCCCATGGTTGCAGGGCAAAGGGGATTTTGGGTGAATGCTTCCACAGAGATGAAGGTACTTGGTGAGGTACAAGTTTTGTGAATCCTTTTCAGACGACAAACAAGGAACATTTTAATATAAGACGACAGGATTTATGATGCAATTCTGGTGGTATATGGAAGCATAGGAGCAGCAGTGGAGTTGGGAACTTGGTTGGCAAGGAGTAGTCTAGCAGAAAACTGCTGAGTTCTGCAGAAGTTTCCAGATTAGAAGGTTTTTGGGTTAATCCAGCTCCTACGGGCAGATCAGTGCTGGCATCAGCTTAGTGCTGGCAATATGGCAAAATGTAAAATGCATTTGTGCTGTTCTGAGGAATCCAGAGATTCAAAAATTAATTAATTAACCTTTTGACTTGTCAGACAGAAACCTAAGCTTGTTTGTAATTTAGTAACCCATATATAAACATTAATGCTAATTTATATAAATTATAAAATTACTTGTGACTATGTAATAACTGCACTTAAGGACTAATGATAACCTAGTTATTTGAAATATTTTTGTGTCAGCTGATTGGCTGATCCAAGACGACTAATAATATTGATTGTACTCCTTCATAAAAGGAAATATCAGCAAATTCACCTGCAGATTGTTAATATTTATACATAAACATATGGGAGCCAGGTGCTGAAATAACACAGCTTTCCGCTATTTTAAAAGGTCGTGGTTTTGGGGGTCACAAAGGAACACACTGCCCTTGTTTGTGCTGTGATGTGCAGGATTCAGAATTTCCAGCCGGGTAATTATCCTATGGGGCCGTGGCTGGCATTTCAATGGACATGGAAGCTCGTATATTGGCATATATCTAAGAACATTCATTTGTTCCGCTGTTCCATTTGCGAATCCACTCTTCCACGCTATCAGATAACACGGACCTTTACATTAGCTTACATAAGATAATCTGCTGTAATCTTCTGGTCCATACAGGAGCAAGGTACATAGAGCACGGACAAAATTACATTGAGTGTAAACCAGACAGGAAGCAAAAAACAACAAAAAAGGTGCAAAGACAGTACACATAGTTTAGACAAGTAAAAGCAGAGCAAACAAATTAAAAAGTTCAGAGTGCACAAACAAAATCCTGAAAAGCAGAATACTAAGACGGATCTGTGACAATCGGTGCTATTATTAGCATGTCCTGAACTCTCACTGTCTGGCAGAGGTACAGCGGTGTCAGCCAGCAGGCTCCGTGGATACTCCTTGAAAGTTTTCTCTGGGGGGTGCTATGTATCATGTTTATAAACTCGACCTTTCCCGGCTATCCTGTCATATCCCCAAGATGTGCAAGAGAAAATGTTGTGCGAAAAAGCTAAAAGGTAGGCTTCGTTCAGCCAAATACATATTCTTTGGGCCCAGGGAGGTTTCCCTATCTCCATAAGCTAGATGCCCCACTTTTTAATTTTTTGTTTTCACTGCCATTGTGATCCCAACTGTATACTCAATAACCAGCTGCATGCTTGGAAATACCACTGGCTTTTAAAAGCAGGTTGGCATTCTTTCATTCTTCAAATTCCTTCCATGCCAAAAAGTTATAAATATTGAATTAAACTGGATCCAGCAGGTACAGTGTGCAACAATGGATTGCTACTGAAGGACTTTGCCTAGTCAGGGACTGCAGGCTACAAAAACACATGAGGAACCACTGGGTCGCCTTGGCCTTAAGGGGCAATCAATCAGTATCAGTTTGTCAAAATATGAAGGCGGGCAGTGACTTTTACTGTCATTTGTTGATCTTGTTTCCTTAGATTGTTTACCAATACTAAGACAAAATGATGCAAATCTTAATGGTATCTGAATTATATAATAATTAAGTGAGGGTTGACTGCTCACTCACAGTGCAGTAATTTGTTGTATTTTTGCCTGTTTGTTGTATATAATCGATCGTGCACATTGACCTGGACAAAGTTCACCCTGACCTATTGACTGAAAAAGTAGATACAGCAAATGTGGAAAATTGGAAAATTTCCTAATCCCGAAAGAGGAAGTCAGAAACAAGCAGTGTCTTTTTGTTCTTGTTCTTCATGCTCTGCTAGTCTTGGAGAAATTTTCTTCAGAGCTAGCTTGTGGATTCTGCAAAATCTGATTTACCGAGACCCCTACCCCAAAGCAAAAAGGCACTCAACATAACCACATACACATCTTCCCTGAATGCTTTTTTTGGGAAATTTTAAAAACTGACATGTCTCTGTAAATTGGTGAAGAGGCTTGAGAGAGAGGGGCGTGGGGGGGGGCGGAGAAATCATTCTGCAACTAGAAAGTTTGCTTCAGGCTAGAGACAATGTTATGATATCTATACTTAAGTGAAGATTAATGGAGACATTATTGTCAATTATACACATAGAACCATGGGACCAGATGGCTTCCGAATCTATTTTTAATGAGTTAGACTGTCTTGCTGGCATACCTCTCCTCTGATGAATGACATTAAGCGCCTGGAAATACTCTCTCCCAGACACGAACGTGTAACACCTGCAGCGACGGTTTTCCAGGATTCCGGTGTTATCGGTGGCTGAGTAATCCCGAAGAATTATTCAGCTCTGGGTAAAACCACTCATTTGTCATTAATCGATGACAGGGGCAACACACAGTGAATCTGCTTGTCTAATTGATGCAGTTATAATTAGTTAATTACTTTATTGTTTTTTTTTTAATTCAGTGGCTTGGGAATACCATGCAAAATGGCAGGACCTCTGAAAATGACTCCCAGCCTGGAATCCCCACAAGACCACTGGTCAAAAGAGTTTCTACCATCTCAGGAGTCACTGGCGATTCGTTGCTGGATGTGTGCAGCTGCCGTGAAGGTTTGTCTACCTGCCGAAGTCACAGACGTGGCACGTGATAAATCCTCTGGGCTGCCTACAGTACATGCCATTGAATAGAGAGCAGCTGCACATGGTTGTTTCACTGTCTGTCTGTTAAATGATTTAAAAGGTAAAAAAGCAGAAATTACAGTAGGAGTAGAGGCAGCAGTCTGTCATATTCTCAAACCAGTGCCAGTCAACCAATAAGGTGACAAAGGTAGCTACCTAGGGCGTCAACTTCTGGGGGGGCAGCAATTTAGCAAGCCGATTTCACTTTGTCTCAGGCAGGGGGTGCTGGCGGTGGAGCTTGCCTAGGTGTCACATAACTTTGACTGGTACTGTTTCCTTTAACAATGGATTACTTTAACAATGAGTAAAACGTCTCCTAGAAGGGCTTGTGTACTTACCGATCTCGCAGGCCAGGCAGCTCCTGTGTGGGATTCAGAGGGGAAGACAACATGGTGATTATAACCCTTCTAAATTCCAACTAATATCACAGGTGTAATGTTCCCTTTAACTGTCATTCTACCTGATACATCCCATAATATGAATGTTAATGGCTCTGTTATTATGACATCATTATCCATTGTCCCTGTCAGATAATAATACTGTGAGCTGGTAGCAGTGACAGTGAAACCCAAGCTGGAGTTGGGGTGATCTGTGTTGCCATAGCGAGCAGTGACTGGCCCAGTGCTAACAGGTAACCCGTCAAAGAAATCTGGCAGATCCTCCCAGCAGCAAGGGGCATAGAGCCAGTAGGGGGATATGGGCAGGTGGGGGGGTTGTGGGTTCAGGTGGGGGGGTTGTGGGTTCTTGAAGGGCTGTCATCGCTATGTTGTATTATATTTTATTTAATAAATCTTCAGCTCACCAGATCCATGATCTCATGGCCTGTCACAGTTATTCTCCCTTATATGAGAAACATACCACTGTTCATCCTGCCTTCAAAAGCAGCACCAACACCTGTGTGCCATCACCTACCTGCCCCCCGCTTTGAGACTCAAATTTTAAAGTCAGGATTTTGCCATCCTGTTCATTTGACTTCCTCTGCTGGCCCCTGGAGGATGGGCTTCCCCTATGGTTCCTCCTCCTTCTAGGGATTTTTTCCGTGCCACTGTTGCCTCTAGCTTGCTCACTGGCAGCTTTGGGCAGGGATAATGTAAATCACATTGAGACAATGTAATGTTGTGACAAAACCCCATACAAAATAAATTTGATTGCAAGAATTTAGACCTAGAATATCTCTGAAGGCTTTTTAGATCAATATGGGTGAATGAAGCACAGAAGAAAGCCAAGGAGCAAACTGTCACTCATCTTCTACTCATCATCCTCTGACTGGATGACTGGAATCCCACAAGGTCTCCACATTACCTGTGCAGGGAGTGCGGGTATGAGTATGATTGAGTCTCCGTACAGCAGAATGTCTGGGGCCGTTACACCTGAAGATGATGTCGGCAGAGCATCTTTTCTGCTGTGGCTGGTGAGAAGAACAGCTCAGTGAAATGCAGGAGAGTAGAAAACAAAGCAGAATTTCAAGAAGATAAGTGTTAGGATGACCATCACACACAGGACTTTAATTAGTGAGCCCCTATTGACCCTGGGCCACCCTGTAAGAAATGCCACAGCGTTTGCCTCAGGAGAGGAGATGAGCTGATAACATCGTTAGGAGTCCATGTCGGCTGTGTGACATGTGGGGTATGTGGAAGAGAGAAGCCTCTTAATAAAGAAAATCACTGGTAATTATCACAGAGAAGCTGCAAGACCTTTGACCTCCCACACAGCGATATAGAGATATGATAGGATTTAATGAGGTCAAACCATTTGATCCTGTGCTATAATGGGCTTTACTGCCACAAATATAGATAGATATATTAGATAGATAGATAGATAGATAGATAGATAGATAGATAGATAGATAGATAGATAGATAGATAGAATTAAGAAATTACAAGACCTAACATTAAAAATTTACACACATACACGCACACACATTTTTTTATTGCATAATGATGTATTATTGTCTCATTTTTGAAATATAATTCCTTTTTATTGCTATGGTGACCTTGCTTGGTTCTCTACAACAGACAGTGAGTCATTGTCTGTGTATTGTGCTGATAAAGGGCAGATACATTAGTAGCTGATTGAAAGGTTTCACCCATCATGTCGATCGTATTGTCATCCACGCTCAGCCTCTTCAGGTGTGCCCTCATTTCTGTATGTTTCTCCCAACAAGCTTGTAATGGACCTCAGAGCATGAGATTTATTGCCCAGTGATTTCATACATGGACGTCTTTAGGAAACCACTTTGCTGTGGGCATCTTGAAGATTAACAGCACAAAGCGGGAAAGACAGCAATTAAATGAGTGAATCAGTTTGTAAAAATGAAACCAGGTTGCTAAGGGTATTGGAGGAGGCATGGAAGATTAAGCCTAAAAATAGGTCAACCTGAAAACCTGATGTTTTATGTAATACTTTGTGTTTAAGTTGACCCTATTTATATAGAGTCATGGCTTTTCTAGGATGACTTTTCCTTCTTTAAAATTCCTAAACATTTTATAAGATTTGCCAATCAAGGGATTCAGTATTCTTCGCATGACAATCAAAATTGTCCCTTGAGCATTTAACGGTTGTCAGAACCGTCAGAAGCCCTCCGTGACAGTGCACAGCAAGTTAACCGGCTCAGATTTTAAACAGTACTTACTTTGCTGAGAATCGGCTTTCAGTACAAATGGTGATGTATCCACACCTACATTTGGCCTTGTCTGTAGCTCTATTATCTGGCTTTCCAGGCTAAGTATAAAAATACACCATTCACATCATGTTGAGAGTTTCTTGAAGAGGTCTGAAGAAGTTATGTTCCACTGAAGACACCAAGAAAATTTTTTCGTCACCTCTTCCTCTGTTCTCATAGGTGTCAGCTGGCTGATATCCAGGTCCACTTGACTCTACCAGCTTCCTCTGGAATGCTGGGATCCTCGACTTCCTGGCACAGCAGGATTACTGCCTGGCATATCAGCCAGTCACATGCGGCCTGGGCAGCCTTTAAACAGCAACACAGGAAATAGCATGTTACAACATCATATATTTATATAATGGTTGCAGTAAAAGCTAGCTCGGCTAGCAACAAACAAAATCAGAATCTTTATTTTTTGCCAAGTACCTGGTGTACAAGCACTTTCTCTTGGTGCAGGTATTAACATAATATCAATCCAATAAAAAGGTACAGAAAAAGATAAGATATACCATTTAAAACATAACAGACTATGCACAAACGAACTGAAAATGTGCACTGACTACGATAGTGGAAAGTGGGACAGATTCTTATTCAGAAAGATTATGGCATGGTATGGAATAGACCGTAGTTACAGTATGTGCATTGCTGCGCATGTAATAAAGCACATATGCAGCCGAGGGGTATTAGAAGGGTCCTCATTTATGGCCTGAGGAAAAAAACTGTGGAGATAGCGGTTGGTCCAAGTATTTACGGCTTTTACTCTTGGTCTCCACTGAGGTGAGAGATGCTGGGAGAGAGAGCGACAGGGTTGTGAGGGGGCAGGCATGATTTTCCCACACACTGTTCTTCATCCTAGAGGAGTACAGGTCTTTCACAGTGGAGACACATCGTACCTTTCACTTCAGATTTTGCTTGGTGTGTAAAGATGCAGAGCCATACCAGATGGTGATGGAGGATGT
Source organism: Hippopotamyrus pictus (assembly GCA_026781145.1). Classification (NCBI taxonomy): domain Eukaryota; kingdom Metazoa; phylum Chordata; class Actinopteri; order Osteoglossiformes; family Mormyridae; genus Hippopotamyrus; species Hippopotamyrus pictus. Next base: position 52,486,918 of record JAODLC010000001.1, read on the forward strand.
GATGATGGACTCTATCATGCAGTGTAGAACTGGACCAGCAGTGCTTGACGGACCACAAATTTCTTGAGTTGTCACAGGAAATACAAGCACTGCTGGATCTCATTCATATCTGCAGTACTGTGTTTGTCCCAACTAAAATCCTGCTGAATGATAGTGCCCACAAATTTGTAAGACTCTGCCCTACTGAGAGTGGAGCCATGCACAGCCATAGAAAAAATTAAGAGACCACAGAACAAATTTTGCTTCACTCATTTCTCAATTTCTGCTTGTGAGTCTGTGAATATTTTTTTATTGTAAACTACAGTACAGCCTGGTTTTTCCCTGTTTCTCATTGATGAAAGCCATCTTCCTTGCTTTATGGGACTTCAGTCCTGCTTCTAGGAGCCTGAACTGAACTGTCCTAGCAGTGCACTTCACACCTGCACTAAATGTTTCCTATTCCTTTTGAAGGTCACTTGATGTCATCCTGCAATTCATGAGAAACTGTCTAATAAGTTAATGGTCATCTGTGGCATTAGAACGTCACTTCTGCCCTTTACCTGGCTGGTTTCTGGTTGTTCCTGAGGTCTCCTGCTTTGTTCTTGTGTACTGCTGTCTTAGAAATTTTGAACCTGGAACCTGACCTTCGACCCGCAGAACCACAATTAAACCTGGATTTAAAAATACAGATTTGTTTAAAAATATAGAGTGGTCTTTTAATTTCTCTAAATTTTTTCCACATTGTATTTCCAATGGAGGGAGTGTGGAGGGTTTCCTTCTAAAATCAACAACCATCTCCACAGTTTTCGATGTGTTTAGCACCAGGTTGTTAGCACAGCATGACACCAGCTATCAATGATAGTTTAATTTGTTGATTTGTCCAACTTTTGACTTTAATTGAAAAGGATTTAAACTTATGCGTCTTAAACTTTAAATATGTAACATATCCATCCATCTATTTTCTTATAGTTTATAGAGCACTGGGATCATACATTTCATTTCTGGCAGAATTTGGAGAACTTCACTCTGACTTAGTGATTAACTTACAGAATATTATAATACTTGGAGACTTCAATATACATGTGGACATACTATAGAGACTGCTGCCTTCAGCAAAAATTTTCTGTCCCTCTTGGACTCTGTTAAATGTCACCAGCAGGTAACAGGGCCAACGCATGTTCGCAACCATACACTAGACTTAGTTATTACTCATGGAGTTTCTGCTCGTCATGTATCTGTTTGTCCATTGAATAAGTCCTTCTCCGACCATTTTCTAATCACCTTCGTGATTGAGCCACCCTCTTTGACTATGGCAGAGAAGATTATTAGGACACGTCAACTAAATAACAGAAATTCACTACGATTTACGAATGGTTACACACGCTCTTGCAGACAGGAGTGCCGCAGATTGGAGCGCAAATGGAAATCGACGGGCTTAGAAGTGTTCAAGTTGGCATGGTCTGACTGCATGCAACAATACAAACTAGTACTTCATAGGGCACGGTCAGCCTACTATTCTAACCTCATTGATAAAAATAACCCTCGCTACCTTTTTAAAACAATAGCTTATCTAACAGACAAGGCTGGACCTCTGCTACTGAGTAATTTCAATAGATAAAATGATAAAAATACAAACAACAGACTTCAAACATGTCCCAATGGCTCACAATTAACGTCAGTGCAAACCGATCGTGAACACACCCTTAATGATTTTAAATTAATTAATGAACATGACCTAAAAACTGGGGTGGCATGGTGGTTAGCACTATTGCTTCACACCTTTGGGACCAGGGTTTGAGTCTTTGCCTGGGTTACATGTGTGTGGAGTTTGCACGTTCTTCCCATGTCATCGTGGGGTTTCCTCCAGGGACTCCGCTTTCCCCTCCAGATTCCAAGGACATGCCGAGGCTAATTGGCGTTACTAATATTGCTCATAGGTGCGAATGGTGTGTGAGTGTGCCCTGTGATGGGCTGGCCCTCATCCTGGGTTGTTCCCCACCTAGTGCCCATAGCTTCTGGGATAGGCTCTGGACCCCCCGTGACCCAGTAGGATAAGTGGTTTGGAAAATGGATGGACCTAAAAACTATTATAATTAAGTGTAAATCAACCATGTGTCCACTGGACCCAATCCCCACAAACTTCTTAAAGAATCCTTGGGAGTTCTGGGGAGACCTATAACTGCCATATTGAATGCATCCCTGTTATCATGAAGAAACCAAGTCTGAACACACATGAGCTCAGCAGTTACAGACCTATCTCGAACATACCATACCATACCATACCATACCATACCATACCATACCATACATACGATGTTCTTAAAGTTCTGGAGAAGACAGTTGCTAATCGTCACGCTCTACCATAACGCTCATTTCAAATCCATCCTAGAACTCCTTAGCCCTGATCTTAATTTCTATCTTTAATTCTAACTCCAACTTGGGGTTTCAGCTTTAATTTTAATCCCAAATTAAGGTTTCTTAACCACTCTCCCCTTTCCCGCTTCCCCCACTTTCTCTTTACGAATGCAGGAAACTGGATGTTTCCAGTGGTCCTATATATGGGATTATTTGTTAGGTATTATTGGATATATGATCTGGGAGGATTTATTTATGTATTATATTGGTTATGTAATTTTATTATTTATTTCTTATTCATTAAGGTATATATTTTTTTTTTAGAAAAAATAATAAGCTAGTTACTCTCTTTTAATTGAATAATAATTACAAATTGGATTTGACCTGCCTTTCTTTCTTGGGAAACATCTAGCACGGGTGAAATGAATATGACTATTGAGAAACACTCCGTTTAGAAAATATAATCATTTTAATTTCTCTGGTCCCTGTTGTTCTTGTCATTTCTACTGTTTTCCGCTGCTGCTGTCACACATGGCAGTAGAGGAATATCATTTCATTTCTTCCCTTCCTTTTTTCCCCGTTCTGTATCTCCCTCTACTTCTGTTTCATGTATCACAACACAACCCTGTAAAGGGCTTTGGGACAACTCTGTTGTGAAAGGCGCTATATAAAAATTAATTGAATTGAATTGAATATACATTTGTGTTCAAAATAACAGCAGTCTGACATCACCGTCCTGATCAGTCACTGGTTTTGGCAGAAATTATATTTCTACATGGCAAATAATTTAATAGTAGGTGTAGTAGAATAATAGAAAATCATCAGACCCAATAGTCATGAAATGCATGCTGCTGATTCTGTGTAACTGAATCATTAATGGAAAGGGGCTTGTGCAAAATTGCAGTGTGGAGTTCAATTAGTGAGGTCATTCATTCAGTAAAAAAAACAGGTGTCAGTTATGGCCCTTATTTAAGGAAGGGAGACCGTAAATGTTGTACATCCTGGTTATAATCCATTTCTCTCTGAAAATATGAGTAAAATAGGTCATTCCAGACACTGATCAGAAGAACAGCATACTTTGATTAAGGGAGAACATATAAAGAAGTGCAGAAAATGATAGGATGCTCAGCAAAAATGATTGCAACTGCTTTATAATGGCAACCAAAACCTGAAACACATGGAAGAAAACGGAAAGCTATCATTCCAATGGATTGAAGAATAGCCAAAATGGCAGACTCAGCCAATGATCAGCTCCAGGAAGATCAAAGAAGGTATAAAGTTACCTGTGAGTACTATTACAATTAGAAGATGCCTAAGTGAAGCCAAGCTATCGGCAAGAAACCCCTGCAAAGTCCCATTGTTGAAAAAAAAGATGTTCTGAAGAGGTTTCTGTAATGCTGGGACCAGGTAAGAGACGAGGATCCAGAAATGCAGGGTAAAGCGGTCTTTACTGAAGTCGGGAAGGAGCAGAGGGACCGAGCACAGAGGAGCGGAGTCTCTGCGAGACTCGTTCCAAAGCAGGGTGTACTCCCTAGGGGAGGCTGGCAAACATAACTGGATTCGGCGGGCAGGAGTCAAGGTCGGGATCCGTAGCGGGAAGTCAAAAGCCGGGGTAGTCAAGCCGGGG
>JAODLC010000001.1:52490978-52506053 GCA_026781145.1 Hippopotamyrus pictus
CCAACCAGTTGAGTATAAAGAGTCACAGTCACAGAGTACTCAACTGGTTGGTTGAAACAAAATCTTGGTTTGGATTTTTACTTTCTGGATCTGAAATGTCCACCTCTGGTTGTTAGAAGCGGAGTCAGTCAGGTCATGATGTGCATTTACTATTTATATATGTTTAGGTTCCAAGCCACAGCCTCCATCCAAACATATTTGAGCCGCTTATATAGTAGCTTGGAGCTCATCCCAGGCAACACAGGCCACAGAAGAGGGGGGCAGCCTGGCAGGGGTGCCAGTCAGAGATTGACGTTTCAGGTCCAGGCCAGGATTTTGTTTCAACCAACCAGTTGAGTACTCTGTGACAGCGAGTCTTCATACTCAACTGGTCGGCCGAAACAAAATCTTGGGCTGGATTTTTATTTTCTGGACCTGGAATGTCCACCTCTGTTGCCAGCCCATCACAGGACACGTGCGCACGCTCGCATACTTTTCACTTCGCTGTATGTCTTTGGAGCCTAAACACCGGAGTGTCCACAGGAATCCCCGGAGCATCAGGGGAAGGACTTGCAAACCCCCCACACACACACACCTCCCAAACCTGAAGGTGTGAGGCACCAGTGCTACCTGCTGATCCACCCATGCATCCAAGCCCCACGAGGGCCTTTTTCTGCATTCAGCAATGTCACCATGCGGTTTTTCAAAACCGACTGAAAAGAAAATAGATTTCAGTGCGACTATCTCGGCCGGCTCTGTGAGGGTTTACCGGCCTTCTCCTCACCTGGCTCGCTTTTGATTTCCTCTCTTCCCCGGAGTGGTGGCTGTCACCACCAGGTCACCAGCTGTCGCATGCCGGCTGCCTGTTATTCTGATACCGCTGTGCTCAAAAGAAAGCTGAAACACTGAAGCTGTTCGCACAGCGAGTTCATGGAAATCCGTATACAAGGTACTAGCTAGCTGTGAAACTCAGGGGCTGGAGGAGCAGTGGTATTCTAATGTTATCATTAACCCATTTACATTTATATTCATTTATTTAGCAGATGCTTTTGTCTAAACCAACATGCAAATGAGACAGATGATGTACCATAAGTATACAGCTGTCAGGAAGCTAATGTAGGTACAGCCCCACTGAAATCCCCACCCTCCACCCCCTACAGCTCACAAAAGGAATAACATCAATTCGATCTGTTTCACATTTAATTATACATAGCTAATTAAACATTAAAAATTCAAAATGTCAGCCAATACAATTATATAGCAGATGATTGCCATAAGCAGAGCACAAGAGTATGGTGCGAATTAAGACAAAAGTGAGGGAATATTATTTAATATTCAGTATTGATTGCTATCTTATTCTTGTTTTCTGGAAAATGGATAAAATTATAAAGCAAACTGGATAGGGAGTGGCAGAGCCAATGGCAGGCTGGGCCAGCTCCAGTCCCCTGATGAAATTGATCACCCCCCCCCCATTTTCACTGGCCCTGAGTAATGCTAAGATGCATAGAATGCTGAATATAGTTTTCCTATACATGTGACAAGTACAATTTCAGTAGTTCTCAGAATTTCATGAGCATTCAAGAATCATAGTCAAAGTTATTGTGCAATTTAAGAGAATATGTTTGGTTTTGTTTTGTTTTAAAGCACGTAAGGGAAAGAATTCGGTGTAAGGATAGCCACACACTTTTCTCTTTCTGCCTGAAAAGGTACAAAAACCGAACATACAGAAATTAACCAATACCACAGGAAACTTTATCAAGACTCACCATGCTGATTTACCACAGGGTAGGATAAAATTTGATTGTTAATGGCCATCGAACCCAGCATAGACTGAGACTGAGAAGAAATAGACATAGACTAAAATATCTATGCATCTAAGAATCTAAACCATGCCAGGAAATAAAACCCACAATAAATTATTACTAAAATTACCTTAAACATGTTAGCAAGCTTTATAATTACTAGAAACATCTGATGCTGTGTAGTTTGCTCTGTGAGGGTTGCAACCTCTTTGATGATAATTCTGTTTAGAAATGATAAGAACAGCAGTGGGGCTGCAGCCCATTAAGAGTGTACTTTAGCTAATTAAAAAAGGTTTAACGCTGGAGGTCTGTTTGTTGCTTAGTAGTTTTCATGCTGCTCTTGTAAAACCTACCGTGCTCCCATAGGCGCGCAATACTCATGACATTCTGGGAACTACTGATTTTTTATAGTTGTCACGTGTATGGGAAAACGATGCTCAGCATTCTGTGATTGACATGATCCAGAGCCAATAAAAATGCGGGGCTGATCAATTTCAGCCGGGAGCTGGAGCCACTACAACCTCTCATTGGCTCATGACAGGAGACACCAGCCATGGGATATGATCAAACAGGACTGGATGTTAGTGGTTTTGAGACAGTAACTGGAGAATTTCACAAATAATAGTAGTAGTGTTCTTGAACTATCCTTCCATTGATCCATCCATCCATCCATCCATCCTCCCTCTATAACTGCTTATTCAGTATATTGCAAAAGCTATTCTAGGAACTACAGGGGATACCGTGGATGGAATGTCACTCCATAGGAGTGCGCGCACACACACACACACACACACACACACACACACGCATTCATATCTCAGTGGGATCGCCTGTGCATTTCTATGGGAAACACCCTAATGCCAACAATGATAACCTTACCCCCTACCCCCTACCCCTACCCTTACCCATAAGTAACCAAACAAAATACATTACTTCTTAGTTTTTTTTATTGCAGTCACAGATTTTTATTAAATTGAGTTTCCCCTTGTGGGGACCAGAAAAATGTATAAAAACATCAAAATTGTAATGCTGGGACCAGGTAAGAGAGGAGGATCCAGAAATGCGGGGTAAAGCGGTCTTTATTGAAGTCGGGAAGGAGCAGAGGGACCAAGCACAGAGGAGCGGAGTCTCTGCGAGACTCGTTCCAAAGCAGGGTGTACTCCCTAGGGGAGGCTGGCAAGCAGAACTGGATTCGGCGGGCAGGAGTCAAGGTCGGGATCCGTAGCGGGAAGTCAAAAGCCGGGGTAGTCAAGCCGGGGGGGAGACACCGAGACGGGAGACAGGAGGTTCGGAGGAGGCGGGTGGCGGGAAGTCGTCGGGACGGGTTCTCAGGAGAAGGAGCTGGGCTGAGGAGGGAATCGGAACAGGCAGGGTAAGTACGAGCAGGGTGATGAATCTAAGGAAGAGAACGAAGAGACGGGGAAAGGATAAAGTGCTCGGTACGGCTCATTCAAAGATGGCAACAATACTTCGCGTTGTCCTGTTGGTGACGACCTAGTTTTATAGCAATCTCCATTCTTGCTTCCTTGATCGCAGCTGGTGACTCCGCCCTAGTGGGCGTGACAGTTTCAATTTGCCAAAGAATACATTGACTGGCCTAAAGAGAAAAGGTGCAAAATTTTGTGGACTGATGAAAGCAAGATTGTTCTTTTTGGGTCTTGGGGCCACAGAGAGTTTGTCAGATGACTCCCAAACACTGAATTCAAGCCACAGTACAATCATCCTGGGCTGGAATACCTGTTCATAGGTGTCAGAAGTTGGTCGACTCCGTGCAATACAGATGTGCAACAGTCCTCAGAAACGCTTGTTACACAGCTAAATATTAGTTCAGTGATTCAAAGGAAAGCAAAATCGTTGTATATTGATTGTTTGAGTTTGTAAAGAAGGCAGACACTGTTGTTTTTTTACCAGCCTAAAATTCCCTTTTCTTCCCTTTTTGTAAAAGAATAACACAAATTTGATATTTTTTCATTTTTTGATTTGGAATAGAATGTGCAGTGTTCCCAAAGCATTTGCATGTATGGAAATAAAAGCAATTAAAAGGATTTTTTAACTTTATTCACTTTTTTAAAACTTTAATTCTGAACACTGTATTTAGCATTTCCTGGGCCCAGAATTTATTTGCATGCTAACAGTTAAGCAATTCCGGCAAATCGTGAAAAACCACCTTAGTATCAAACTCAGAACTGGATATGGCTGAATGTGATCTCCCTCCAAAACTGTGCAGAACCTCAGATGTGACAGATAGTGTTTAACATCAGGATTTTACCAATGCCTGATTGGAGAAGGATGTGAGCAGAGGAACAATCTTTATCATCTTAGGATCATTGTGCTTCCTGTGAACAAGACATTAAAGGTGAAAATGAAAAGGTCTATAGCACAGGCACCTTTGCAATGTAACAACCTGTAAGATGGACACATGCACTAATCTGAACTATATCCCCTGCAGTTAACGGGGACTATTTTATAAAAACAAATTTCTCAGATTAATTAAGGATTACCAGCAACAGAAATGTCAAACTGTGATGCAATTTGAGAATGAAATTATACTTCTTGAAACAAGAGAACAAACCTTCCTTTGAAGATTAATTTTTCAGAAGCACTTCATTTAAAAAAGGTCTTATCAAGTGAATGGCTGTTGGATAAATAGGGGAACTTTGTGACTCTGAATTAACATGCTTTTCTAAGACTAATGAAAGCATGTTGGGAATACATAATGAAGCCCTATTCTTCACTTTAGAGGCGTCTGTAAAATGCCTTTGAAAGCCTTTTACAGCGAAAGTTTCAGCCCTTTCATTTATTATCTTGCTCTTAGAGTAAATGTGACTCTTTTTGTCTTTACAAGGCAGAGCGAGACTGTTGCATTTCCTCAAGTCGATACATCATCGATATCAGACCACAATCCTCAACATCTCTCGTGACCCCATTAGCAGAGGAATTGTTTTTGCTAAGCATAGGGATTGTTTAATGTTTATGCCAACTGTAAAATAAAGATTGCACTCTACTTTTTATCTCACTTCAACCTGTTAGTTACTTTCAATTCCCAAGAAAATAGTAGCTCTTTAACAAAGGGGCTGTTATGGCACAGGAGGGAAAGGAGGGTGACAATCCACTTGCAGCTTCGAGAGACAGCAGGGGTTTATTGGGGGAACCGAAACACACCAGGAATGAATAACAAATAACAGGACCGTGAGGGGTCAAAACAAAAACACTGATTAACAAACTAAATAAACCATGACTCACAACTAGGGAGCAGGAGTTTTTCTAATATAAAAAGGACATTGCTGCCATGGAAAGGGTGCAACATAGGGCTACTAGAATGATTCTTGGTCTTAGAGAAATGTCTTCTGAGGAGAGGTTAGCTGAGCTGAATCTGTTCAGCCTCAAGAAAAGGAGACTAAGGGGGGATATGATGCAGGTATAAAAGATTCTAATAGGTCTGGATGCTGTTCAACCAAATGGCTACTTCAATATTAGTTTAAATACTAGAACTTGTGGCCATAGGTGGAAATTAGTGAGAGAACATTTTAAAATGGATTTGAGAAAGCACTTCCTTACTCAGCATGTAGTTAGAGTATGGAATAGTGTCCCTGTTAGTGTAATGCTAGCTAAAACCCTGGGTTCCTTTAAATCAAACCTAGATAAGATTTTGACAGCTCTGAGCTATTAGTTACTGTAAGTTCACCCCAAACAAACCTGATGGGCCACATGGCCTCCTCTCATTTGTAAATTTCTTATGTTCTTATGTAACCTAAGCAAAGCAACATTAGCAAAGACATCTAATACATACAGAGAACAGGTAAGACCAGGGCTAGGGGAAACTAACAGCATGATACTCAAGAATTTAGCACAATGACTGATTAGAGAATACAGCAGATGCAGGCACTTAAATACAAATAGGTATCTGACTAACAAGAGGGCAGGTGTGGAACATGACAATCAACCAAGACAAAGAGCAACAAGCAACAGGTGGGTTGAATTACAATAACGGGCACAGAACTAGGGATTTCTAACAAACACTGAAACTAGGGAACACTAACCACACTAGTAATTACTACACTAGGATAAGTAACATAGAACCAAAATACAAACAGGAATGGAAGAGAATAGGACTAAAGCAGAGCAGACCAGGAAACAAATCAAAGTAACAAACACTGGGGAGACAAAAATCCAATAAATACAAACAATTGAGGAGTTTGGCCTTGAAATCATGACCAGGGTTTATAGCCACACACTCAGCCCATAAAGTTATGTAGCCATCTGGGGAGCTGGGGAAAGACACTGGAGACAGGGTGGAGAACAGGATGGGCAGAAACACCTGCTGACCAAAGGGGAAGAAGACATGAAGGGCAGGGTGGGGCGGAACAGACCCTGACAAGGGCCAACCTTCAATTTTGCATTAATATAATAGATATGATATAATGTAGGCTAAATATTCAAATATACCAATATGCGTATGCATAACTGCATTTCAAAATGCAATATGAAATCAAGCACCAAAGATGCCTGTTTCCATAATTAATAAATTAGTGCGCTTACATTACATACAGAAACCTACAAATTAGGAAGTCAAGTGTCAGAGTAAGTTATATGCTAATATTTGTGATATGTATGTCTAAGAAACGTCATTAGAGTTGTTGAAATCCATAGGCAAGGGGATGGCTTTACAAAAGGTGTTAAGACTACAGTTTGCATGATGATCTCACATGGACTGTTTGTGTCTCATTAATGGAGAAGAGCTGGGGTCCCTGAGAGGAACCAAAAACATCATTATCTCTCTAAACATCAGTCAAAATTGTGAAGAACAGGTAATATTCAAATGTTCTAAGCATACTTGACTAAACTTCGATTCAATATTAATTTCACCCTTTTGCCACATTCTTTTTATTTTAATAAGCTGGTCTACTAAAGTTTTATTTTTATCTTCTTTCTTGTTGCTATATTCTGCCTGTACTGTACTGTAGGTTTACAAGGGACTCTCTTAAAGTGTCTCATTTCAGCAGTCAGTGACACTGTCATGTAATATCATTAATGTAACATTCCCAGTTTACATGGATAAGCTCTTCCACCTGTTGAAGGTAGCTAAAGATGACTGACTTTGCCAGTTCCCTTTAGAAGACTGACATGAACTCCATGTGTCATGTCTGATAGTGGCTCATCACACAGAAGCCCTCAGATCTTCAATCCCCTTTCCTGGCTCCTCTTTGACCATCACTGATGTCTTTGTGTGCCGCTCTGAAGGATTATGGGAGTCATTTCTGGTGAGAAAAAATTCTAATAATATGCTTTCTGTTTCCTCTTTTGATCATTTCTCGACTATGGGCAAATGCCATCATGACGCGATACTGTTTCTCAGAGCCCCCCCCCCCTCATATCTAAGGGGTGTCTCACTGTGTCATCTCTGGAACTGGAAGCCAAAGAAATAATCAATTAAAACAGGAAGCCACTTCATCACTTCAGCAAGCAGGGTAATTGTTACATTATCAAGACACACAACACGGCCCATCCAGTATGTCATCCTCACATTTTTTTGCCTGAGAAAAAAACAGCCAGGCATGTGTTCATGTCTCAAGCCATGGTCAGATTAGCATTAATCAAGGATTGTCAGGATCGGTCCCTGTTGTTTTGTCAGTTCCTGTAGTGGCCAGTAGATTTTGCTGGTCTTCCCAGTGTCTTTATCTCCTACCATGTTTTCTGGGTTGCTGTGTGGTTTAATGGGTGAAGCAGCAGTCATGGGTTCAAATCTGGCCAGAAACCAGACTCAACCATGTTATAATTAACCATTTATTTCTTGTTTTACTAAATTGGTGTATTTCTGTGTGGTTTCTTGTTTTAGTTCCCCTTGGTGTTTGAACCTGCTCCTCATTGCCCCCTAGTGTTTACAGCCTGCACATGCCCCTTGTTTGTCTCTGTTATTTGTGAATTTAAGTGCCTGACTTTGTTCTATTTCTCAGTCAGTTGTTTTAGTTACTGTGTGGCCAGTAGAGTTTGTTTCCCTGTGTTGCTGTATGCTTCTTCATTATAGTTACCCCATGTTACTTTGTAGTTACGTACTTGCTCTTGGTTTTGTTGTTCCTGGGGTTGCTCCCTGCCTAGTTCAGTTTTGACCTCTCATGATCTTCTTTATTTTCTGGTTCTACCTTTATGTTCTTTTGAGTTTGATAAAGTCTTCTGTTTGTTGAAGCCACTCGATGGATTGTTCCTTCTTCGGTTAGTTATAATATAGTTGAGTCTGGCCTCTGACTGATGCCTAACTGTTTAGCCTGTTAAGCCACACAGCAGCCCTGGGAGCAGGGAGACACACTAGGACAGGGGTGCCCAACTCCAGTCCTGGAGGGTCGGTGCCCTGTGTAGCTTAGTTCTTTCCCTGTTCCACCATAAATGATTCAGCTCAAGAGCTGTGTGGTAATTAGCACAAGGAGTTGAACCAGGTGTGTTAAATGAGGGGAAACCCAAAAATGTGCAGGGCTCTGGCCCTCCAGGACTGGAGTCGGGCATCCCTGCACTAGGATTTAAAGACACAGGGATGACTACCATTATCTGCTGGCCACTTGGGGAACTGACATAACAAAAAGGGTTGGGACAGGGACGGATCATGACAAGAATATCTGCAATGATTATTAATATCATATCAGTGTGCTTTGCAGTTTTGATCTGACAAACTTCACATTATGTAGTCTAATCGGGTTACTCTAGGAACAATGTGTAACCATTAACAGCTATGGAAATTACAGAGGAAGAGTAATCACATTAGCATGCAGAGAGTTATAGAGCTCAGTGTGGTATGCCAACTAATGTAGGAAACAATAAGGGTCATTCATGTATCATGGCAGTAATGATGATTACTCTCACTTACTCCATGACACTAAAAGGGCCAGTTTTCACTAAATCAACAAAGGCTCAATTATGCCAGTACTTCACTTGACATGCATCTGTAAGGCAGTCAGTTAGCAGTAGCAGTGCTAATCATGTACAGCATACTTGGCCTTTACAGAAAGCCCTATGTTTGCACAGCATTGTGGGAAAGTATGGTGGAAAAGGGGAGGCAGACATCGTTATCAGAGCTCTCAAAGGCTTCTGTCCAGATTGTAGACCTGACCACAGTGTACAGATTTATGACATACTAGGTGTGAGTGATGGGATAACACTCCCCAGCACATCTTCTCGCTTTTGTAGCACCTGTTTTTGTGTTTGGTCTCACCGGCTTTCGTGGTTCTTGATGATTTAAATCAATAGGCCAGACTGTTAACCTGCAGCACCTGCTTTTTGCTGGACATCTATCAGCCTTTGAAGTGCAGGCGATGGCCTCCTGCCATGCTGACGATGATGATGGATCGATAGAAACAGTCATGCTGGGTGTGGATGTCTTGAGTAATGGGCCAGCCTAAACCATGCTGCAGCTCTAAAATTAACCTTTCTTTCCCAAGATTGGCTTGAGGAAATCCCTCAGGATGTCAAAGCAAATTTTCAGAAATTTCTTACACCGCACATACAATCCTTTTGGAGATGTAATACGTGAATAATGGGCATTACGGCGATAGGATGGTTCAGTGGGTGGCACTGTGGTCACATGACTCCAGTGCTGCAGCTTCTGCCGTAGCTCTCTAAGAATTTGATATGATCTCCCTTTTTATTGTTGGTTTTGCGTGGGTAGTCTGATTTCAACCCAAAAAATATCAGCTGTTTGTGTGTGTGTGTGTGTGTGTGTGTGTGTGTGTGTGTTTGTCTATCCCATGGCCAAGGTGTCCTCCACCTCAGATACATCTTTATGGAAAATTGATGGACGTATTAATGGTATAAGACAAACACTTGAAACAATAATCAAGTCTCATGAACTTTGCTGGTAGGACAAATCGATTCTTTTACCTATACAAACAAATGAAAAGACACAGACATAACATTTCAAAGGAACGATCACTTGGCTGAATATTTATATCGAACATCACTCTGGGGCTGAAATTGTAGGGAGTGAAATCTTTCTCATGATTTAGTACTAAATTACTGAAGAAAGATGGCATCTTAATGCAGTGTGTTTAACTTGCTTCTTCCCTATAATTTCCCTTTAAAAGCTTTTAGCTGAGTATTTCTGGGAATCCATTTTCTGGTGTATTGATGGAGCTGTTTGATTTCACTTAGTAGCGGGATGCAGGCACTTTGATCTCTGACCTACAGGGAATTTTCAAATGTGTGTAAAGGAGGAGGAGGCGATGAGGTGAGGTAGCTGCAGGGTGGCATTACAGCGGTGTTCTGACGTGGATGGAGAGGCAGCCCTCTGTCCGTAGCTTGCGGCTTTCTCCTGAACATGAGGTCCGCGGAGACCCCGGCAAGCCACTGGGCAGGCTTTGATTACACCCTAACGTCAGGGTGTGGGAAGATCCAGGAGCGTTCACTAGATCAAGGCAGTTTTTCATGTTTGTCCAACTCTCTTATGGGGACACTGACCATCATACTCTTTATTATATTATTTTTATTTAAAAATGTAAAAATCTAAAATAATTCTTATTATGAGTAACAACACGTATGCGATACTGTAGATGAAAGTGTAACTTAATTTAAAGCAACAATTCATCATTTGTTAATATATATTTGATCTGCCCTCCTGGCTGGAGAGGTGGCTCTGTGGCTAGGGATCTATACAGGTAATCAGAAGGTTGTGAGTTTGAATCCTGTGAGTGCCATGAGTGGTCCTACTCTGTTGGGTCCTTGAGCCAGGCCCTTCAATTGAAACTGCTTTGTCCTGTGTATGGTGTTAAGCTGCATCCAGCCCTGCAAGCAGGTTGTCTAGCTTTCAAGGGAAAGACTCTGGGGTTGGTAGTTGGATTAGCACTCCAGCATTCAGAAAAAAAGCTTTGTGGTGTTCTGTTCCACTTGAACTAGTGTGGTACTGAAGTATCAGCTGTTGTGGTGGGTGATTCCTTACCTCTGGGGGAAAAAAATAAGTGACTCCTCTGTATTTAAAAAAAAAAAAACTGCATTTTTAAATCCTGGTTCAGCTGCCCCAAGGTTATGCTGCGCAGCAGATTCAAAATTTTTAAGACAAAATGAAGCAGAAGACACTGGGAATGACCAGAAACCAGCTGGGTAGATCTGAGCAGAAGTGACTTTCTAATGCCAGAGATTCTAATACCGTTAACTTCTCGGACAGTTTCTCATAAATTGGAGGATGATATCAAGTGACCTTCAAAAGGAATGGCAAAAATTAAGTGCAGATGTAAAGTGCACTGCTAGGACAGTTTGTATCAGGCTCCTACAAGCAGGAATGAAGTGCCATAAAGCAAGCCCTTCATTAATGAGAAACAGAGAAGAGCCAGGCTGGAGTTTGCATTTTACAGAGGCGCATACCCATAAATTTAGAAATGAGTGAAGCAAAAATTGTGCTGTGGTCCAGAGTTATCCTGTACTGTAAACACACACACACACACACACACAATGTACATTTAAAATTGTTCTCCAATACAAATCCATATGGTACTTGCACAGTGTAATTCATATATATATTATTCAGATACAGTATAATATGCTTTGAAAATATTTTCAAATGTCCAGAAAGCAAAATGAAAATTTGCTCCAGAAAGGAAAATTAAAATGTAAGCTTGGGCATTTTTTTCTGCTAAGCGAATGTACTGTTCAAATAAAGACAGATGTTTTGTGAAGCGGTCTCGGGGGGGGGGGGGGGGGGGGCTCTCTTGTTTAATGTATGAGAGAGCATCATAACCTGGAGGTAAATAACATTACGCTCCCCAGCATCTAAAATGTTACGTGGCCCATTAGAAGCCGAGCTGTGCCATTTCCACAAATAAAGACAAATCACTCTGTAGTCAGCCTGTAAATATGGCTCTGCCACCCCACTGCAAATGAGAGCCTCCAATGGGCTTAGTGGAGGCTGACTGGCAGCCATGATGGTTTGGTTACTACATCAAGCTCGTTAATCCAACAGTCTGCCTTTCATTCATAAAGGCGGAAAAGCAGGGGTGAAAAGTAATGGGGTAAATGTACTCTTATTATCGTAACAGAGTAGTTTTCCTTATTTTTGAATTGGTATTTTTCCTGGGACATCAGTCCTGGATATGATGTTAAACTACATCCAGCCCTGCAAGAGATCCTACAACTTGCAGGGAAAAAATTTGGGGGTTGGTGGTAGGATTTGCACTCCAGCCACCGTGAAACACTTCAAGACAGCTTGGACCAAACAGGCACGACACCTTTCTGCTCTCTGCAGGAGTAGCTCTGCTGCAGCTGCGCATAGGAAAGCTGCACGCATCATGAAGGAGATGGGGAAAGCCTTCGGGAGCCTCATCCCTGGAAGAGTTGAAAGTGTCGGAGAACTAATAGAGTCAGACCTGTTGGGGTTCGGAGGTGGTGTGGTGCTGAGGCATCACGTGCTGCATGGTAGCCCTTGGGTCCCAGTATGAGGTGAGCCATCCGGGAACTTCTTGTCTCTCGGGCAAGATGACCATCTTCCTCTGCTGTCGGGGGAGCTTTGTAAATTCTGAATTTTAGTGGCGACACTTACTGAGGTATGCAGACTGGGGAGTGGCTGGATCTTTGTAGGTAGGTACACCTATTTTTGGTCTGATCGCACTGAAAGCCGCCATACTCAACAGGGAGTAGCTGTTGCTGTGGTGGACTGGCTCTTCCCGATGG
Organism: Hippopotamyrus pictus; assembly: GCA_026781145.1. Taxonomy (NCBI): domain Eukaryota; kingdom Metazoa; phylum Chordata; class Actinopteri; order Osteoglossiformes; family Mormyridae; genus Hippopotamyrus; species Hippopotamyrus pictus. Next base: position 52,503,404 of record JAODLC010000001.1, read on the forward strand.
TGTCTGATGTCACTTCTCACTCTGGGGGCATTAAGAGACTAAGGCACTCCTTGGGTATCTTGTCTGTTGTCTCAGTATATGTTCAATAAGTGATGTCTCATTGAGCGGGACATTTTACTCGCTACTTCACTTGGTGATTGATGGGTGCCCACGAGGTGACACTCTCTCAGTCATGGGTGACTTAAATGTTGGACTTGGTACTCCAGTACTGGTGGTGCAGCAAAGGAGATTGCCCATGAGGATGTGATCAGTCACTGAAGGCTCCTGCAGAACTGCAGGACCTACTGAAGTGTGCAGTTTGTGAATTCTGACCACAAACGTCTTGTTGTTAATCTGAAATTTCAGCTTAGATCCAGTAGGCTGCCACCTACTAGGAGAATGAGGCTGGACTTGGCCAGACTCCAAGGTCAAGCTGTTTATGATGAGTCTGCATATAGCTTGTGTGAGGAACTTGTGGACTTGGGTGCAACTGCCAAGTCTAATATGATGTTGGAGACCTTGAAGGTTGCTGAGGGCTGAGTTGGTGTTACTGGCGATCCCAGAAGGAGGCGTTTCATCTCGCAGAGCATCCTGGAAATTATCAAGAGGAGCTGCAGCACACGACTTCGTGGCAACTCCAGTCTGTATGGGAAGACGATAGCTGTGGGGGCTCTGAGGGAAGACAAGGAGGCATTTGTTAGAGGAATCTGTGTGCAGGTAACACGCCATCTGTGGTATAGTGACCCACGTCCTGCATACAGAAGAATCAAAGCATTACATACATCTGAATCTGTTCCTCGGAGACTTGCAGTGAGCGCGGGTGAAGAAACAGTCCTTATGGATGACACTGCAGTTGTGACCTGCCTGGCCAGCTACTTTGACCTTGGCTTGTCACGTTACTGAAATACTCGATACTGATACTAAGGATGGCGCTCGATACTCGATACTATTTTCATTACTACAGAGGGAGAAAAAACAAACACAGGATTTTTCTTTTTTTATAAAGTCAGAACACCACCAAAAACATAAAAAAGACAAACAATACAATGAAAAAAAATAAACCTAATAAATAGAAAAAAGGCCATTAACATTGTAAAATAAATAGAATATAGTGTAAACAGGGATCTGGTCCATACAAATGTACTCAGCAACAGTCCTGTTGAGCTTTTGAGATTTGACACTGTATTTCCGCTGTTGTTCAAACAGTGCTGGTAGGGTGGGTTGTGTTTGTGGCTGTTTAGGTCTGGCTGCTGGTCCCCTTCTCTCAGCCTCAGCCTGGGACTATAAGACATGCATAATGATTGTCAGACAGGAACAACTGAGTTTTATAGGTTTGGCACCATGGCCAAAAATAAATAAATAAATAAATGAACGAATAAAGAAAAGAAATGTATTTTAATGTTTTTAAGCCAAACTAAAAAAAAGCACTCCTCGCTTCGCATGGCGCAGCAGTGAAAATATATGTGCGTTCTGCAATTAGATGATTGTAAAACGCAGAGACTTCAACAGTATTGCTTAACAGTGGCAGTTAAAATATTCATATTACATTTGAACAACAACTTTACTCACCTCTCGAAACTCCGCATAAGTTTCAGAGTGATGGTCTTTCAAATGCTTCGCTAAATTTGTTGTGCTACTCGTTTTGGTAGCGACAACTTTGAAGCACTTCTTGCAAATGGGCTTGTCCACATCTTTTGGTATTTATGCGAAATATTTCCAGACAGTGCTCCTGCTTTTTACATTCTATATCAAGCTTGGTGCTGCAGAACTAAAGCTGGAGGTGCTTTCGCCCACTGCCATGTTTAAAGTGTGTCTCTCATGTAAAACAATGGGTCCTTCAGGTAGCTGTTGTTGGGGGAGGGGTTGCCCGCTGCAATGCCTGTTGAAAATTGTTGTAGTCTGCCGGCGATTTCCGTGAACTTGTAGATGCAAAACTGGCATTTAAGTATCGATACCAGTGCTAATTGACATCGAACTCGATACTAAATTTTAGTATAAATACTACCTGAGAATCGATTTTTTTTTGACAACATTACTTTGATCAGCTGTCTAAAGCTGATCCTCTGGCTAGGATGTTGGACATCTCTGGGTCCACATTTCTTGAGGCTGATCCTCCAATCAGCTGTGAACCACCCAATTTCATTGAGATTGCATGAGTGATGAATCAGCTGGGGGTAGGGAAGGCTATACACAGCAACTACAGGGGGCTAACACTGCTCTTAGTGCCAGTAAAGGTACTTGCTATAGGTCATCCTTAACAGGATCCGTGATAACTTGCTTGCCTAGCAGCGATCAGAGCAGTCTGCTTTTACCCCTAAGAAGTCTACCATTGACCGCATCCCGGCACTGAGGGTCCTCATTGAGCACAAACACGAATATTGGCAGAGGTTGTTTGCAGTCATTGTTGATTTTTTTAAGGCATTTGACTTGATTGAGCTGCCCTGTGGGACATCCTGAGACTTCACAGGATCCCCCCTAAAGTTGCTGGATGTCATGGCCAGCCTGTACACTGGTACTGTGAGTGCTGTGCAGGTTGGAGGGAGAACCATTGCGTTCTTTCCAATTGATTCTGGGGTTCATCAGGGGTGTTCCTGTTTAAGAACATAAGAAATTTACAAACGAGAGGAGGCCATTCGGCCCATCAAGCTCGTTTGGGGAGAACTTAACTAAT
>JAODLC010000001.1:52521390-52546338 GCA_026781145.1 Hippopotamyrus pictus
TTCTCCCCAAACGAGCTTGATGGGCCGAATGGCCTCCTCTCGTTTGTAAATTTCTTATGTTCTTATGTTCTTATGACACCCACATTCAGAAGCTGTCCTCAGCAGAAGAGAAGAGGGCCATAAAGTCACAGGCCATGCAACCATCGCTATCTCACCAGGAGTCTAATGTGTGCCACATTTCCGGTAACATCTGTCACACATCCCTGAGACAGAGAGAGGGGAGATTTTGTACCTTCCCATCTCCTACGGGTTGGATGATACCAGCTGATCCCTTCATTTCCACCAGATGTGGGTGGAGCTGTGAGAGCAATGCAGGAAATGGATCTTTGGCAGAAGCAGCCATTTCTATCCGTTTTCTTTTCTCTGAAGATGTGAAGGAATGGGACCTGGAACACCTGGCAGGTTTTACAAAGCAGCACCAGGCTCGGCCTGTTTTTCCGATCGCTGCTGCAGAGGAGTGCGCGCACCCACCTGGACGGGTGGATTTCCCCATGCCATAGCAGCAGTTGGGTCACAGTGTTTGATGCAGCTGTGTCCAGGTCATTTTTATAAGTAAAGAAATTACACATTAACACTAAATCTCCTGAGTTTCTCAGGGATTCACATTCTCAACCCATCATTCAGAATCGGAACATAATGGTTCAGAAATGCAAGAACAAAGTGAGCGCTGAACAGCCAAAGTGACTGCAACTACAGCTCTGGAAAGAAACACAGCAAAATTTTCAGTTACACTCATTTCTCAGTTTATGGGTACACACCTATGTAAAATATACATCTTTTTTTGCAAACTCCAGACTCTTCTGTGCTTGTCATTGATGACCTTCCTTGCTTTGTGGGTCATCAGTTCTGCTTCTAGGCGCTTGAGGTCATCCGTTTATGAGGCACTGTTGGATAAGTTTATGGTCATCTATGGCATTAGAAAGTTGCTTCTGCACTCTATCTGGCTGGATTTTGGTTATTGCCAGAATCTCCTGCTTCACCTTGTTCTTGTGTACTGCTATCTTAGGAACTTTGAGTCTGGAAGCAGCCTGCCTGGCAGTGTATCCTTCTGCCAGCAGAACCAGGATTAAACCCAGATTTAAAAATGCAGATTTGAAAAAAATATATAGTGTTGTCTTCATTTTTCTAGAACTGTGGTTTGCTTGGGTAACTGCGCTCATGGAGGTTCTTCAGTAGCATGAACTGCACACGGCTTTCACCTCTGCTTAAGAGAAACTGCCTTCACATGAAGCAGGGGTCTCTGACCTCACAGATGGAGCAGAGATGTTAGTGTCCTACCACACGTGCAGTGGCAGATGTGACAGTGGCAGTGGTGACAGCATACAGGTGACATGCTGATCTTCATCTTTTTTCTCACCATAAAAGGTAAGTGGTCCAGCTTTAACATTTTCATTTGAGATTAATTCATCATTGCATTCAAGGTCAGATGTTTGGAAGTGAGTGTGTCTGGCTGCTGCTCTGGTTTCTGGATCATCGTCTTGCTGTGCATTCAGTTTCAGGGGCTTTTCACATTTCTGGACCGAAAGAGGTCCGAATCTCGGTGGGCGGCACCGTGCAGATCGCTTGTCCCTACCATAGCTTTTATCAGGACAACGTGAAATACTGGTGCAGAGGATATTACTGGAATTACTGCAGCGTTCTGCAGCGCTCCAGACCAACACCCACCCAGGACGGGGATCTTCTGGTATTGGACAATAAACAAAGTCACATGTTCACGGTGACCATGAGGAGGGTACAGGAGCAGGACAGCGGTTGGTACTGGTGTGCCATCCAGCGTGTCAGCAATCACGTCAAGGTCCCCATCGAGCTGATCGTCATGCCGGGTGAGTGACACTTTCAAATTAATGTAAGCATAGTCTGCTTTGAAGCTGGGGACATTGGGGTGGGGAGGTCCCTCCATGCTCAGGACCCCGGGTGGCATGTCGCTTTTTAGAAATGAAAACAGAGAGGGTGACGATGACATCACCGTCCCTCATCATGACCCCCGAGCTCCCCTGCACCACAACGACCTCCACGCCTCCAAGCACTGTGACCCCCACGTCACCAACCAGTGGTCATGTCACAGTTGATGGCAGCACAGAGTGGTAAAAAACATGATTTTTATGACATGTGGACCATTCCCAGGTCCTGTGTGGTTTCGCCATGGCACAGTAATGTGACCTCCATCATAAGGGAGACTGTGGACAATTGTTTCATTTTTATAAAATGTAGAAAAATGACATAATACATAAAAGAATTTTTCCTTTTCGATGTAAAGGTGAATTAGTTTACTAAACATCAAGGCACATTACCTTGATCAGGGCCCTGGGCTACTACCATGGGAGGGTAAAATTTATTATACAAAGTTGGTTGAGGCTCCTGCCCTTCAGCCCAGATAAACCTGTGCATTAAAGCAGCCCTGTATTTGGGGGAATCTAAGTTATGCAGGAAGAATAGTGTAAATATCCCCATTCAGTGATTGTCCCTTGTCTCCCTAATTTTGGGTTTTTTTAGGACTGCAGATGTTCCGGGGTTGGTGTGGACAGTGTGGAGCGTTTCACGCTGGGTGCTGTTTGCAGCTCTCACTCTGACTCCAGTGGCTGTGAAATTGTGAGTGATGAACTTCCACTCATTCTCGTGCAAATCCAAAACGTTACCACCACTGGTCATGTTTTCCATTTGCCCTTAAACATCTACTGCATCTGTTTTCATGCTCATTTTTTTACATTAATCTACAGAAACCATGTTGCTTTTTGCATAGGTGTTTCATGAGGAGAACAAACATTAATGAGTACTCAGCACACAAGCTTCAAGACCAACGGAAACTTGGACCACAAGTCATGGACCCAACCTGGATAGCTATGCGAACATTTCCAGAGGTTTAGCTGACCTGTAACTACTACAAGTCTGTACAAGTGCCAAAAACACAGCTGAGACACTTTAGAACATATGAATGTCTGCTTTCCAAATGTTTGGCATCACTGTTTAATCGTATAGAGTTTGTCCAGCATATTTAAAGGCTGATCTTGATGCCGTCAGAATGCAAATATAATGCAAATGCACCTCTTATCAGTGAATCATGTGGCTGCAGCTGAATATATGTAGCATGCAGCCAGGGTCAAGAGGTTCAGATACCATACAGCTAAGCATTAGATTATCTGAGGTACTGATCTAACCTTTTTTTTTAATGTGGTGTGATTGTTGTTGCCGGACGTGGTGGTTCCAGCATCTCAGAAACGGCCACCCTCCTGTGCATTTGACACACTACAATGTCTTGAGCAGTGGTTCTCAACCTTTTTGCACTGCAACCAAATTTTTCCATGCCATTTCGCGAACCTATATCTCGTATCAGTCTAAATGAATGCTATTATCAAGCGCGTAGGACACTCTGCAATTTACACCAATCAATGCCTATTGCACAAATCTTATTGGATGTGGCAGTAAATTTAAAATTATGCATCTGTGGTTTGGCTTCTTGGATTTGTTGAGTGTTCACTAGTTTTGTGCAAAGCATTTGCAGACCCAAGACCCGTTTATATTAGTTAATTCTTAGATTGGGGCTAGGAAATCTGATTGTGGATCAGCGTAGGAGCTTGCTGGTTTTAAAATGCTTACATTTCCAACTCTGCCTAGCAACCCATTCAGAACTTGCCATGACCCAAATTTGGGTCACAACCTATGGGTCGAGAATCGCTGGTCTAGAGTTTACAGACAATAGTGTGATGGACAAAAAAACATTCAGTCAGCAGCAGTTCTTGACGCCTTCTAAAGAGAGAGGTCAGAGGCCTGTTAACATTACCAGGAAGACTAGGAATGCAAAAATAACAGCTCAGTACTACAGTGCTGTGCATAAAGGTTTCTCTAAATGCTCAAGTCATCTAGCTAGGTGCCATGTGTACCTAATACTAGGTACTAGATAGGTTACCTAATAAAGTGAGTCCTACCCAGTATGAACCATATGTACCTAAAAACATGGCCACTTGGTGTTTGTATGTATATATTTATACCAGTTGACTTGAAAAAGGGAAACTGAATCAAGCACTTTCCCGAATCCCTCTGGAGTGCCTTTTGTGTGTGTATGCCCTGTGCTACATTCACAACCTTCTCTAGCTGTCCCCTACTGTACATAGTGCATTCTGGGATATCTTCAAGTCCGGCTGCAACCATGTGATGGGTAGAGAAGGTGTGGATATTTTACGATTCAGACATTATTCGTTTTTATATTGAAATTTACAGTGGTGCCGGAGATTCACGAACACAATCCATTCCAGGAAAGTGGTTGTGAACCAATTTGTGAAATTCGATTAATTAGTTCACAAGCCTATCAAAAATAATTTTTGTTAATTAGTTTTCTTTTTTTTATAGTAAATGTATCTAGTGCGGCGATGGGTGGACCGAGGCATCGTAGGAGCAGAGACAGACATGGAGACTTGCTTGCCAGGGAAATCACACTCTTTATTAACAGTCCTTGACCCTTATATTGTTGTTGTTAATGTTAATGGTTGCATTTCCCTATTGTCGCGTGTGTGTTTGCCCATGTCTTGTGTGTACCCGGTCCGATCCTCTCGTGTGTAAATCTTCCAACATGTGTGCATTTTGCAGGTCGGCATCTCACAACCTTGTGTTTCCTGTCTGTATATTTGGGTTCGGTGCTCGTTGGGTGCCTGTTGTGGTCCTTCTATTTACAATTGCACACGGGGCATGCTAGGACCAGTGCAACACTAGTATAAAAAAAGGAATCTGGTCAAGGAATCTGTTTGGCAACCAAATTTTGTGCCCAAACCTATGCATTTTTTTCCACTAAATATTTGGTCGTGAGCCAAATTGTTCATAGACCACAGCGTTGGTGAACCGCAGGCACCACTGTATATTATCTTTAATAACATAGATTGGTTCTGAATGCATATGTGTTTTAAAGTAAATATGAGGGAAGTCAGAGGTAGGGTCTTGAGCCAAAGATACACATTTGATGACTTGTGTATGATTTGGCAAAACTGATGGAAAGACTTGGACTCGACTTGGACCCCTCGACTTGAGATTATAGTTCCCCTCTGTAAATTTTAAAATGTTCATTTAATAATTTCAATGTATATTCTCTGCTATCTGCATTTTCAATTGACTGAATGCAAAGTCTCCCGAGATGGAAATGCAGTTGGAAAGATGCGTCACTCTATACATATACATGGATGTAAAAACTGTATGAGGACAACCATAAGTGGACACTCTCTTTTCAGCCTACCTCAGGTAAAAATGCGCAAACAAACATGCCTGAACATGCCTGAGCCTTAGAGTATCACAGCCAAGATAACAACTGATGATCTCAATAAAACAACTGGTGTTCTGTGCATTGTGCCCATTGACAATAATAATTTTTTTCTTTGCCGACCCCAACCCCGCTCCCCCCCCACCCCCCAACAATTGCATGGAAACAGGAAGGAACATAATTTCTGTTAAATGTCATCATACTTCCTGCAGTGCAGCAATAGATACCTCGCTAGTTTCTCTTTCTGGTATGAGTAAATATTTTACACAAGAAATTCCACAGACCGTCCCCCAGGTATAAAAATAAACACAGTGTCTGCTGTGAACATCACAGATCTGAGTCTTCAGATTTATAAGAAAAAGTAAGCTCAATGCCATTCTATCCCGCTATCATTTATCAGTTTAATTATTCCTTCACTCATTCTGAGGGTCTCTCCTCATTCATTAAGACCCTGTGGGCTAGCTCTCATCACCCAATATTCCCGACTATGTCAAGCTCACTGAGAAAACGCTGCAGGTTCATGATGGCTTCGCTTGATGTTGCGGCAAAGTCGCTGAGCACTTTGCTGAGCATTCGGTTACATTCCTGTTGGGGGAGGAGGGGTTTGTCTTATGCTGGCACAGAGGGTCCCAGTAAAGGCAAGTGGGTGCATATGGCCAAGAACTGATGCTATAATAGTTCTGGGGAAACATGCTCAGAGGAAAAAGAGGGAAATGAGAGAAGCAGGAAGCATAGCAAACACCCTAAAGCAACAGGGGATTATGAGCTCCTCCGGGAAGCACTGGTTATTTCAGCATGATGCTGCGTTATCAGGATGCACGCCAGTGTGACTCAGCCCCTGTCTACCCATTTTAGCCAGAAGAGAAACCAAACATATTCACCTAAGAACACCAAGACTGGATTACGTACTTTTGTCATGAAATAAATAAATATGATGTTTGGCTTTGAGTTTCTGTTTGCTCCACTCAGGAAAAGTTTGCATGCTCCTTGCTCGTGACATTTCCAAAGTCTGCGTGAAATCAACGTTATTTACGCTGCATCGTTTACAGTTGGTATGAGACTTCTCTCAGAAGGACAGGATCCCTCTCCAGATCCACAGGCCCAGCCTGCTAATCCTCCCACAAAATGAGTGCAGAAGATTCTTCTATTCTTCAAGGAAATGAGTTTGCAGATTTACATAATAACCACTGTATTCCCATATCCCTGATCCTCTCTCCCGCTTTTAACCCCGAGGCAAAGGAGATGCCAAGATGGTTGCCTCACGTGGGATGAGTCTCCTCAAGATGATTCAATGTGCTCTGAAAGTTCGAGATAATGAGAGTGCCTTAGCCACTAATGCCTTCATTTCTAAGAATATCAAGCGGAGAAAAGAGCCTTTGTGTCTTTGAATGATTCCGTGGCAACAAGGGGATTGTGTAAGAAAATCAAAAATACAAGCGGGTCACGTCGCCTTAAAAATGTCGAACGAGCACTAATGCGCCCTTAATGCATCTCGAACAGCACCCCCTATGACCGCAGCCTTCCAGCTGCAAGTTTGACGCACGTTTCCGCTTCTGCCAATATTGTCATGGTGAACAATGGGGCCTGATTAAGTTCAGGATCAGCACAGTTTTTGGCAGGTCTAATGGTGAGTCGGCAAAAAGAGGAGTGACTCCCAGATACTGGAATTATCACAGAAGGAGAAAATGGGAAAAGCGGGAGGAAGGAACAGGGACTCCTGCTTGGGGAGATCTGCGGAGGTCCACTTCCGTCCAGGGTTCAGCTGTGGTTTTTCTTGGGCTCCACAGCAGCAATGTACACAAAGTGCACACAATCAAACATACAGTGCAAAACAAGACAAACCGAAAAGGCAACACACACAGTGCATGTGAATTTTAATATGTCGGGGGAATCTGGATGGGCTGTTATAAAGTAAAATAAACACAGGCACCACCTTTACATGATAAATACCAACACAAACCATGGTGAATTCTGCCTCACTGAATCTGAAATCACAGAGTTCGTTCTATAAAAATTCCACATCTGTTTTTCCCTCATCTGTCTCTGAGGACACAGTGGACATCTGTCACGGAGGACATGTCAGGCATCTATCACAGTGGATGTGGCACCAGGCAAGCTGAAGGAGCGCCCTGCATAGGTGCATACTGCAGGTTTTGCTCTGCATAAGCATGTACTGCAGGGGGCGCTCTGCATACATACATAATACAGGGAGAGCTCTGCATAGATGCACACTGCAGGGGGCACTCTGCATAGGTACACACTACAGGGAGAGCTCTACATACTGTAGGCACACACCACAGGCAGAGCTCTGCATAGGAACACACTGCAGGGGGCGCTCTCCATAGGTACATACTGCAGGGGGTGCTCTACAAAGGTACATACTGCAGGGGGTGCTCTACAAAGGTACAGACCACAGGCACACCTTTCTAAATAACCCTCACATAAATCCAAGGCAGCTCTTTCAGAATTAATAAAATTTTTTCATTTACATACAGACACAGACTCGCTGTTCCTCTGACATCTATCATAATATTTTGTCAGGAAAGTGAGAAATCTTCAGACTTTTAGCCTGGTGTTATTAAGTAATTTTTTATTTTATTTTATTTTATTTTGCATATTATCTCTCTGGAATTATCCAAAGACAAGACCATAAACCTCAGTGAAGTTATTAAAATCTGGGCTTTTCTCCAAATTTCCGCGATCACTTCACGATAGAAGCTATTCACTCAAAATTAGAATAGGGTGAGCTTTTCTTTTTTATCCCTCTACATCATACAGAATTCTATTTTTTAGATATAAAACAGTGACTCACGGTAAACAGATACAGAGCATGTCTGGAAGGTCTCTAACAATGCATGGTCTTTATGGAAGTGAGTATTTTAGGATTTTTCTTTTTTTAACTCCCCTCAAGAATGAGATCAAAAGGACAAGGAATCTTTCCTGGAAATCTTGTTAAAAGGCATAATTTCTTTAAACTTTATTTTGTTTTCATACTGCAGGAAATACACCCTGATGCAAATTGGTCTATGCAGAGAAACATACAGCTGAGCGATGGTAAGAGTAGGTCAGGGGCAGTCAGATCCCCGTCCATTCAGCAAAGCATGTTAATGTCACTCTGTTCACATCAGCGGACTGAACTGTATCAGAATAAACAAATATTTTTACTAATGAAAAGAGGACTAAATGATGCCAGAATGGGAGCGAAGTAACGTAATCAACAGGGAAAAAGCCCAAAGCATGAGTATCAGTATGCGTTTGAATGCAGTAAACTTTTTATTCAAAGAAGTGCTTTTTAGCTTGCAGAGCATGCTGGGTATTCTGCCATCTTCTCAAGACAAGATTTGACACAGGTAAAAATACAAACTGCCCATCGATGCATGTCACCAGGGAGGTGGCCAGACTGTCACATGTAACTATGTTACAGAGGAGCAAGTAGATAGCCAATCATAGCAAGGGAGCTGCAGAGCATTCTGGGAATTCTGCCTATGCCCGCATCACTCCTGGGCACTTTCCTGTCCATACTCATCTGTACATGATGACCATGTGTTCAGGAATATTTTGATGGGTGTAGACAGGTAAAAACATTCATCCGTCACGTGCTAAGCACATTTCATCTAACTGCATGTCTTTGTGCTGTGTGAAGAACCCAGAGTGCTGAAAGGACATGCATTTGACACGGGGAGAACATACAAGATAAGATAAGATAAGATATGATAAGATAATCCTTTATTAGTCCCACAAATGGGAAATTGCATCATCATGGCAGAAAGTGGACAGTACAATATAAGAGCAGCAAAAATTAAAAACAATAGAATAAAAACTATAACAACAGTACAATATAAAAAGTACACTATACAATCAATCTGGAAATACAAATATGGATGAGTGTACTGAAAAATATAAATGTATAATATACACTGCCCGTCCAAAAAAAAAGTCGCCATTTGAATTTTTCATTGGACCGCCTTTAGCTTTGATTATGGCACACATTTGTCATGGCATTGTTTCCACAAGCTTATGCAACATCTCACCCTTTATTTTCATCCAGATTTGCATTCATTTCTTAACGAGATCCTGTATTGATAAGTGAGTTGAACCACTCCATAAAGCCTCCTTCAGCACATCCCAAACACCTTCAATGGGGTTAAGGTCACAACTCTGTGGTGACCAAGTCATGCGTGAAAATGATTCCTCATGCTTCCTGAACCACTCTTTGACAATTCGAACACAATGAATCTTGGCATTCTTGTCCTGGAATATGCCCATGCCAACAGGGAAGAAAAAAATCCATTAATGATGGATGGATGTGTAACTTGTAGATTCAAGTACTCAGCTGACTTTACTTTATTGCTGCATAACATTGCTGAGCTGTAATAATGATCCAGTCATTGAGTATCTGCTGATATAAATTCAAATGGCGACTTTTTTTTTGGACTGGCAGTGTAAATAGAAATATTGCACATAGAAACTACCATGGTGTATTGCATGTGTGTGTTTGTTAGTCTATGTGTGTGTGGTCAACTGCAAGGACATTGTTTTAGAGTCTGACAGTGGTTGGAAGGAAAGACCTTCTGAATCTCTCCTTCCCACTTTGTGAATGCAGGAGCCTGCAGCTGAAGGAGCTGCTCAATGCCCTCAGAGTCTCCTGCATGGAGTGGGAGATGTTATCCAACAGGGATGACAGCTTAGCCAACATTCTTCTGTCACTCACAACCTTCACTGTGAGGGACAGGAGAATGGTGGCTAAGCTATGTTCACAGGCAGCAGGGGCAGGATTCAAACCCCCAACCCTGGAGGTGTGACGTAATAGTGTTTGGCAAAATCATATGCAGAAATTTTTTTTACCTTGTCAGGAATTCAGAAAACATATTGGTATTTATAATGATGACAGTAATCTCTAGTACATACCTAGGGGCCGGATTAATACCTAGGCTATCCCAGGCAATTGCCGAAGGCCCCTCAAACATTAATTATGACCCTGCCCCACCTTTGTAAAAATGGAATGGTTAGTTAAATCGGCAACATCTTAGTGTCCATGCTGATATCAGCCTAGGGCCCCTAGATAAGTTCATCCGCCCCTGGATATATCCTGGGAAGTACAAGAAATACCCCAGCCTTGTCAGATGTCCCTCTTGAGATTCATTATTACACACAGCGGGCAGGCTGTATCACGAAGTTGGATTTTTGGGTTAGCAAGATCGCTTGTCGGATTAAAGATAGTCGGGATTGAATGTATGTGAAGAAAGATAAAGTCTATTTAAACTGGGATACCTTAAATTTGACAGGCTATCTAGATAGCCAACATATCTTGCTTCATGATACAGGGTCTTTGTTGTTTCCTGCGGTTAACTTCATGTTTGTAGCCTGGGGAGGGGGTGTGGTGAGCAAGTCTGTTCCATAATGAGGTGGAGAGATCTTCCCATGAACTGCTTCAGGTTCTCAATGTCACTTCCTCAGGAGGCACGAGACTTCATGATTCATCAGGCAGAAGAAGCCACACAAAAGTGCTTCAGATGGGTCCTGAGAGTTGGAGTGATGATATCAGCCTGACACCAATGATAAAAATTGATCACGTTAGGGATCACACTCATATCTTTTACTTTTCTGTATCAGATTTACTCACAACAGCAAAATAACTGCAGAGGTTTAGTGACTCTAAACTTCATTAATCCATAGTTTTATGCACTCCCATCCAATAACTAGTAACATCCAGCAAGAGTTTATAATGCAGACAACTATGGGATTATCCCAGAAGATGATAGAGTGAACCTCATCTTATTTCATGCAAGCAAGAGACAGGGAACCATGAATGGGCCTCAAAATTAATAGAATTTTTTATCTATATCAAACTTCAGTTTGAAGCCCAAAGGCCATATGGGCCTTGACTTGTATCCAAAAGGCTGAGGCCTAAATCCTAGGCAGCATTCTAGATGTTGTATTTTTGAGCAAAATTTGCACTTTGCTTAGGGTAAAGGAGTCAGCACCCAAAACATGAAATCAATGCTGTCAATTAACAGCATTTAAAATGCAACGCATGTCCCTGGTTTGGCCCTGTGCCACTGGCTCCTGGCAGCCAATCCACTGGGGCCCATCTCAACTGAGGCATTTTAATGTTCCGTACCCTCTAAGAAAGGGGAGATGGCTACATTTTCATCGGCCATACAAACGACCTCGTTTAAGCTGACAAGATCGATTGGGGTTAAATTAATCACTTCACAATATAACCACCTCCTTTGAGGATTGAGTAGCATTAGCAAAGGCAAACATGAATGACTTGGAATTTAGAAACTATCGAAGAAATTAAAACAATTAACGCAATGCAAATGATGAGAAAGCAAGTGTGGTAGATCCCTATTAAGACCTGATTAAAACTGATGATTATGATTAAGCATAAGTGTACCACGTCAGCACCCAGCTGCCGTGCTAAACATCCATTCTAGGAAGCTGGTATCTGCATAACCGAGAGTAAAAGGAAGGAAATACTGGCCGATACTTGGCTCGCAGGCTGGTACTTAAAATAATCCATGCAGAAGCCAAGCAAAACATGCAGCACAAGAAAGGCGAGGCCATGGATGGGACAGAGCCGAAGGCAAGCTGAAAGACGTAAAGAGTATCGATCGCAGCTAATTCAGAGCTACAGGATCGGAGGCGTGATGGGATCGAAGGGACAGGCATGACTGCACTCGCTACAGCGAGATTAAACGGTATCAGCCGTGGCTGCTCCCCGCACAGCCGAGCTTCAGGAACAAAAATCATAAAAACAACAAAATCCGATAATTTAATAAATCACCATTATTGAATTTCCAAGCTTGTCAATACGGTCAGTCCCCGGTACCGACTGCTTGTTCAAACAAAGCAAAAATTTGATACTTTAAACTTTCTTTTCCTGGCTAGCTTGCCGCAATGGTGCACATTTGAGTCAGAGCCATTAGCATGCTTTTCCGATTGCAGATGAAAAATAGGCAAACTGTAATTCAATTCCACTACTGGTAATAACAGGGTGTTGTGAAAAAGGTCATGCTTCTTAATCCCTTCATGAAGAAGATAACACTTTACCCAGAATGCATCTCAGTACAGCTGCAACACAGAAGAATACATTCATGATTCCTCTTCTACCACCTAAGCATCACTGTCTCACCTACATTTCCGCTTCTTTGGTTGATCCAAAGAGGAAAACATCTTCCATCAAATTGCCTCATTATCTATTAATATGTCTGCTTCTGCTCTGGTCGAATTTCACTTTTGAAGTTATCTCTTTCAAAGGAACCCTCACCCATTTCATCACACATGCTCCATGACCTCTAACTATTTACTTGACACAGCTGTGCTCAAAAACACACCAGTGATTAATTTCTCCTTTTCAAAATCGCTCAATAATCGCCACATGTAATCAGTGTTTTAATCATGTTTAAAGGTTTGCTGTTTTCGTTCAACATGAAACTTTGAAGAAAAGATACCCTGGAGGCTCCGGACAGCTCATTAGTGAGGACCACTAAATTATTTAGAGTGGAGTGTCTTTTTATTGCCCTGTAATTCATCTCCATTCTAGCATGGACCAGATCATTGAAACCCTCTAAGTTAGCCTGTACTGCACGACCAACTCTTACTTAATTGCACATACTGTGTTGTTGGTCACGGGCACGCCCGACCTAAAAGACTTCCTGTTGAGTTGGGGCCCACGGCCCTGTGTTCTCCAAAGCCTCATCTTACCTCATCATCTGGCCTTCTGGAAGATGTGTGTTTGCGTGACATAAGATTCCAGGCGTAAAAATGCAGAAAGCTGCACAATTACCAGCTGCTGTGAGGGCATTGGCTATTGGGGAAACACTGAGCATCAGAAACCGTGCGATGTTCTGTTAGCAGAAAGATGAGACCTGGCCCCAGCTGGCGCTCAGCATGACGCAGATGGCCTCTGCCTGATCTACTTGCCTCACTTGCTGCGTCTCTTGATTCCTGTGGATCCATGTGTCCTGGTGTGATACCTGCTGCTGTTGAGGTTAGCTTTTAAGTTTGCTGATCCATTTCAACAGCAGGGCTGCATTGTCCCTATCAAGCGTAGTAGACGTGGGGTTTAAAGAAGCAAACAAACATCAGCTCAGAAAAAAGCCACGAAACAGAAGCTTATTTAACACTCAGATTAAACCATGAGGTCCACTTCCAGTAGCCTTATACGATGACAAAGCCGAATGTGCTCCAAGCTTCCCATGAAGCACTTGCACCTCCCAGACAGCCTAGTCCAAAAAAATTCTTTCTCTGAAATGATTATATTTCAAATGTATCTCGATTTAAATGATCTATTAAGCCAGTGACCTGAAGCTGATTTAATCATGGCTTTAATTTAAGCGCCCAAATGAATATGGGTGTAGTAGATTATGCCAGTGTGGTGACAGCAGGGACGAGTGAGGGACAGCCCTCCATCATCGACGAGGGTGGATGCGGACATCAGCGGCACCATGTTTCGATTATGCTTAACGACTCGTGAGCGGCAGGTAGCCGGATGTGACGGATGGGAGGCGTGTGAACGTCGTCTCGCTGCCATAATGTTTGAAGGTGCATATGAAAGTCATCAGTGAAGCTTCACAATTCCCCTCCCAGGTAATCTCAGCGATGGCAGTCTGCAGAAGGACGGATCAAGCGGAAAAGCACATCCTCGCTGCAGGATTGAGGAGAACGGCTGCGTTTCTCGCAGGCTAAATCGCCTCCTGTTAGATTGGGCGTGGATTTCCTTCTTTTCCAATTGGCTATAATATGATCCCCATATATCCCCATATCTTTAAGAAGCACATGCTCATTAATAATTAATGAGTGAGGGCAGGTGTGATTTTTGTAAGAACTGGATGAAGAAGACAGTGACATCGTTAACCATGAGAGGGATGTCTTTCTGTGCACACACCAAACTGGCCATATGTTATACGAGCGGCAAAGCAGAATTACAGACCGCGTTACTGCAGCCACACCACCTGTTAGCCTGTATATGTTTAAATGGCTCCTTCTGTTGGCATGAGCCGATTTACCGTGTGATTAAAATGCAGCGATTCCTGTTGCCTGTTATCCGTCAGTGTGCCACTGCCGCTGCCTCACTCTGGCATCTCGCTTCTTCCTGGTCCACACAATGGCAGGCTGGACTCCCTCCCTTATCTCCGCGGGGCCTGATTTCACACTCTCACAGGCCCCGGAGGGACCGGCTCGCACGGAGCGTGTTAATAATGAAAGGCAGCGGGAGCGTGAACGTTCCTGGGCACCTTTCAGAAATGCTTTCGATCCCGGGGACCATCAGCGGAGTGACCTGAAGTGACAAGAATGTCGGGAATCGTGAGACAGCAGCCGTGCGGTTTAGAATCTCAGGGCTGGCATCTCAGGGCTGTTTACCCTGTTTGAGGTTACAGTCCAGGATATTCCACAGAGAAGCTCATTTATAATATATCGTAGCCCCCTTTAAATGCATGGACACATCCCCCACTGTGACAGGCATCATGTGGTGGCTTTGATGGACTCTCATTCATCATGTTTGATAAGCTCTTGTTTCTGAAGCCAGTGAAAATGAGACAACGTCTTTGAACCCATTGACAAACAAGAGGCTTCTCAAACATCTGGGCATTTCACGGCTGCTGTCCTGCTTTTCTGACTATGATGCGTATCAGTATCACCAACAGAAAGCTGTCCCATTAGCTGGGTTCAAACGTCACTGCAGCTTCTGTTGGAAAAACAAAGCAGCACATCATTCCTAGTCTTAAAGTTGTACCTTCCTATACCTTTTAAGGACAACAGCATATATAAGCCATATATTAGGTTCAAATACAAGCTACAAGCACATTTGAAGGAAGGTAATATCATTCTAAATTGTCTGCATTCTGTAAAAAACTTCTGCTGCTGTGTAATCAGTCTCCCGCTTGTTTAATTAGTTTGGAATATTAAGTGGGTATTAATTTAGCCATTAATTCAGGCAATCAGTCCATTTCCAGTTGTTTTGTTTTTCTAAATGCCAGTTCAGCTTGTTTTTAATCTAGATTTTTCAGAACTTTTTTAAACAAACAACTTACCACCTCGTATATACAGTGGTAGGCCTACCTCAGAACTCAAAATTAATCGGTTCAGAACTAACCCGGATCGAATCCTGAAAAGTTTGAGTTTTGATCGAATTTTCCCTTTAAGAAATAATGGAAAACCAATTAATTGTTTCCCGGCCCCCAAAAATTACACCGAAATATGTTTTTTTTTTTTTTTTAGCATTTAAACACAAAATGAACCAGACAAAACAAGAAAAGCATATACTGTACTAAACACATCTAAACACATTTATCAAAACAGTAATTTTTAAAGTAAGAAAATAAATGCACCCAAACAATGTGTAAAGTTAAAAAAAAAACAATGCGTCCTGCCCCGATCGTCCGCTCCGTCTGTGTGCCACGCCCCCTCGTTAACCCCGTGTGGAATCCCCATGTGATCAGCTGTTTCTGGTTGTTGTCATTAGTCCGCTGTATTTAGTCCGTGTTTCAGTTTGCTTCCCCAGTCCAGTCATTGTATTGTCCGTGTGCAGTTTGCCTGCCTTACCTGTAATTAAACCCAGTATTCCCCGATACCCTGAGGTCTGCCCCTTTGTCTCTGTTCTGTCCCCGCTGGGCACAACAATATTATTATAATTAAATGTATTAATGGTTTATCATTAATATTTAAATAATTAATAAGAAATCTTATTAATTAAAAGTATTGTACTATATAATAATCATTACTGTTACTGTCTATCATTGTCTAAATGTATTTTTACTGTCTAAATATATGTATTCAGCTAGTGTAAACTTGCAGGATGCTATCACAGTGAATGCGAGGCTGAGACTGAAGCGTTGCCCTTTGTTTCCACTGAAAGACTTGCGGCGTAACTTATTTCCCCGTACTTACAAGTTATCTTACGTTGGCGTTCACGGTTTGACTTCTGATTCAGATCGAGTTCTACAGTAGGTATTTTTCGAACTGGTTGGTTCAACTTGTAAGAAATTCGAGTTCTAATGAGTTCGGGAACTGAGGTACCACCGTACATATTTTCCAGAAACTGTGTTAAAAGCAGCATCAGTTTAGGATTTTCCACCATACCCTGCATGATCCAGGCAGTGAAATGTGTATTAACCTCTGGCTCATAAATCCACATTTATTCATTTATTCATTTATTAATACTTACACATAGCCAAGTGCTTTTGTTTTTCCATCAGATTTGTAGAATGTATCGTACAACTATTCTCTGACAAAAATCTTACAGTGTAAACTATGCCTTTCCATGATGACTGTGCCTGGAGGATTAGCTGTAGTGATAAGGATAAATACATACAGCCTGGCTTGACCACCAAATCACTCAAATTGTAAATGCAAACTACAATTTCTGTTTGTATTATATTACATTATTATTGCCACACTCAACATGGGGACTGAGTGATTGAAATTTAGAATAGTTAATATAATTTTTACAAATACCATAAAAATATAAGTTCATGTCATGGTAAATTAATACTACTATAACTGACTACGTCAAAAATCCATAAAGTGTATTCCAAAGCATGCTCAAAGGTGCATACACAGTTAACATACTCAGCCTGTAGGAAAATTAAATGTTTAATAAGGCCACAGAATGTATAAATCCTAATAATCCAACCTCACCCAGAAAGCCATGTACTGCAACCTTTCTCTGCTGTTCGGGACCTTCAGGGCCCCTGTAAGGTGTACCTTGCTAAACCTCTGATCCACTGGGTGTGCTCATTACCCAGCCATGGCTTCCGGCTCGTTATCCATCTGGAATCCCCTTCTGTGTATTAGTCTCTAGAGAGATTACGGGGAAATCGGCAATGAGTGGCATATCATCTTAGCCTGGCACTTTGAGGAACCTCCTTTTTTAAGTGAACATTGACATAGAGGGACAGGATATTGATATCTTTTCTGGATACGATTGTGGGGAGAGGTTTTCATATTTAAGGCACTGCCCCCTCCCCCTTTAATGAGGGATGTTGTTCAGATTTAAGGTGAATGTGCAGAATCTCATGCAGGAGCTGATGGATTACCAGTCATGTTCTCACTGAGTGCGGTGTGCCGTCAAGGAGATTGCATTCTTTGGGTCACATGGTAAAGAGGAGGGCACAGAATCAACAGGAAGCCCAGACCCGTGTGCAGAACAGGAAGGAAATGGGACAATGTGCTCAGGCCGGTTCTGCTGGATAAAGGTGATCTATGTGGCACAGAAGGCACCGGAATCCCAGCACTGGGTGAGAAGGCAGTAGAATTGCACGAAACAGACCAGCACCATGCTACTGAGAAAAGCAGACCCATAAGTCAGAAGGACAGCTTTGAAAGCCAGACTTCCAAAAGCAGACCACTATCAGGCATGCGGATAAATAAGGGTTAGAGAGTTACAGAAGACACATGTAACACGGCTATCTGAGAGAACCATCAAATAAAATACACAACCCCATGAATGTCTAAACTGATACAGAAGGGACTGTCACTGTCTCTCGTTATCTACTCTGTAAACGTTTCCTAAATAATCTGATATGAGGTAATGACTTAATAATTAATAATTTAATAATTAATTACCGGGTGTAATTTGTAGACCATGAATGCCGACATTTCTTTACCATCATTGTTTTTGTTCCAGCTGTAACTGAAAGAAATTGTATATCATGATGTCATTCAAGAAGGAACATCTGGCTGCATGACATAACCTCAGCAGCATGATGATCTGGATGGCAGAGTCACCGGCATGACACTTGCTGTGCACCACTTACAGCCTCACCGCCCCACTTTCTTATTTGCAGACTCACCTACCAGGCAAAATATACCAAGGGAACTAGCTAGATTAACTACTATAATCTAGACTATGTGTGTAAGCACATTTACACTTCATCTTTTCATTTTTCAATATGTATTCTTTAGTATACATTAGAAGCATATTTTTGACCTATGCGTTTTTTTTGGTTCTCAATTTATATAACATCTGGTTTGTCGAACAGATGAAGATGAGGGACAGGCAGGGAAGCGAATTAAAAGGGGGGTTTATCTAAACTTAAGATAAAATACAAGAAACAAATGGGATCATCAAGTACCCAGAATGGGAGGATGGTAACAAGTGAAGATACTGGCAACATGCAGGTTTGACATCAATGACAGGACTGGGAAGCAGTTTTATACATGACTGACAATGAGAGGTAAGACAAACTAGTGTCAGCCATGGTGTATTAGGACCAGGAGGATCAGGCAGATGTGGTGGGCATGACGTGACAACATACAAGTGCATAGATGTGGGTAGGCACATGTCTCTACTAACGTTGTGGGAGGACTGTGTGTCTCATTTGATGCTTAACAATGTTGAAACCAAACCTATGCACTTTCTTATGTCAGTCAAGGAGTGTCTGAATTATTGTTTTTTTTTTTTTTTTTTGATTATTAAAATATACACAGAATTTAGAGGGGCAAGTGAGAGGGTAGGTGTTCCACCCAGGATGTTGTAGTCTCACATGGTATGTTGAAGTCATTTCTCAGCCTGAATACTGTACATCTTTGCTGGAAATAACACTTACCTGTGATACATCTATTTAATGAACTACAAGAGCTCGTAGAGTAAATTGACTTGATGTGTCAATAATTAGGCCTGTGCAAAAAGGCATTTTTTTGGAGTTCATCAAATGAATTAATCATTCATGCAAGTCAAGAAACATTGACACTGAGGTCAATCGACATTGTGCTTCAGGGATCATTTGGGAATCTGGGATAATGAAGAAACCATCACAGGAAGCAGAGTGGCCTTCCCATCCACCCGGAGCACAACCTACAGTCAGAAGTTACTATATTTTTTCTACAAATTATGTAGATAGAAGGTAGCATAATCTGAACAATTGCACATCAACCAAAAGGTAAAAGTTTAATTGCCTGTTAGCATTAATGTTTGTAACAATGAATAGGATAGCAATGCCAGCAGCAGTATGAAGCATATATCTAGATGTAGAATTGGGTTAATTATTTATCAGTCACTGTGTATGTCTAGCTATATATAAATAGGTTGTCTATCTATTGTCTGCATAGTTATTCATTTTTTTGTTTGCTTCCTTCTCTATTTATTCAACCATCTAGCTACTGTGCCCTCCATAATTATTGGCACCTCTTGTAAAGATCTGTTAAAAAGGTTAGAAAAAAATCTAGTTTTCAGTGAAGTAGTTTCATCTCACACTGAAAAAAATGACAAAAATCCAACCTTTCATTGAAATAAATTTATTCAAAGAAAAACAAATCCTTCATCAAGAAATAATTATTTTTAACAAAAACACATGCCACGATTGTTGGCACCCCTAGAAATTATAATGAACACAATGTAACTAAAGCATGTTTCCCCTGTAAATTGCGCATTGTTGAGTTGATTGGAGTGAATAGGAATATGCATGCTGTAATCCATGACTTCCTGATTAACTGGGGTACAAATATGAGGTGACAGAGCCCAAATTTACTTAGTCATCTATCACCATGGCAAGCATAAGAGAACATACAGACCAAATGAGGGAGAAGTGTGTTGACCCTCATAATTCAGGGAATAGGTATTAAATAGCTACTTGCCTGAAAATGCCCATGTCTACTGTTGGGACAATAATAAAAAAAAGTGAAACTGTTACAAACCTGCCTGGAAGAGCACCCAAGTTTACCTTACCCCAATGTACAGTGAGCAGGATTGCAAGAGAGGAAAAAAAATCCCCAAGGATCACTGTGGGTGAATTACAAAACCAAGAAAAATCTTGGGGTTACCATGTCTCCAAAAAAACTATCAGACGCACCCTTCATGCTAACATTTGGAAGGTATTCCAGAAAAAAAGCTTTTTTGTCAGTTAACCACAAATGTAAGCACCTGGAGCTTTCGAAACACTACTACAACTTTGACTGGAACCAAATTCAATAGTCAGATGAAACGAAAATGGAGCGTTTTGGCGATAAACATTTAAGGTGCGTTTGGCATAAAAAGAAAGATGGCTATAACAAAAAGAGCCTTATCCCAACTGTAAAATATGTTGGAGGTTCTGTGTTGTTGTGGGGCTGTTTTGCCTCCAAAGGCCCTGGAAACCTTGTTTGGGTACATGGCACTATGGACTGCATGAAATATCAGGACATTTTAAATCATAATTTGGCTGCCACTGCCAGGAAACTCAAACTGAGCCGTCATTGAATCTTCCAGCTGGACAGTGATCCTAAGCACATGTCCAAATTAAAACAAAAATGGTTAGCTGACCATAGGATCAAGCTTCTGCAATATATCTAAACTCAACTGACAACCTGTGGGCTGAGCTGAAGAGGAAAATGCGCAAGAGAGGGCCTAGGATCCTGCATGATCTTGAGAGATTCTGTAACATTCTCAGCTTTCTGTATTCTCCAACCTTAAAAACCTCCAACCTTATACAGTAGGAGAAGACTCAGTACTGTTACTGTATACTGGCAAAGGGAGGTTGTACAAAGTATTAAAAGCAGGGTTGCCAATAATCAATCAAACTATCTATCTATCTATCTATCTATCTATCTATCTATCTATTGGGCATGGTTAATAAAAAAGTTAAGAGCAACATTGGCTAATATAGAAAGGTTATACAGTAGTGATTGGACCCTAACCTTATCACTGATCATGACATTTGAATCAAAGGTTTTGCAAAATGATACCTGTGACTCTCAGTATCCATTTTGCATTTATAACACTTCATTAATTTGTCTCATTTCATTGCAGGCAATTTTTTTATTTTTTATTTTGATTTATTTACAACTTTCTCAGCATAATAATTAAGTCAGTCAATAAAGATGATGTGTTTCTAAAGAGCGCCCAGCAGTTCACGTTTGCTTTTCACGTTATGGAGGTGCTTTTCATTTTACCTCAAATGTCTATCTTTTCAAAATAAACTGAAGCTTCCAAAAAAGATATTGAAACTTATATAAAATATTGCTTCTGGTAGGGAACATTTGAAGAAGATATTCTTATCCATGAAGACTGTGAACATTATGCCCACTTATCTATACTGCTTCAATTTACCCATAATTCCTCTAGTTCGGCACTGGAGCGCTACCCGGAATGGCAGGCCTCAGGGAGTGTCAGTACCATTAATCCATACAGAGACGACTATAAAGAGCTGGCCTGTCATCCCTGCTCTCGCCGTTCCAGGATACGATCCCAGTCACGGTTCGAGATGCGTCAGAAGTTCCCACGTGCTGTCACTGCTCTACTCTGAGTGTCAGAGAATGCTGGAGACCAGCAGGGACTATAGAAACAGCTCCTGCAGCTGAAGAGATGATTAAACCAGACTGCCTCTCTCTAACGGCCCACACAGGCTCCTCGGAATCGATTTCACTTTATGTTGTGTGTCCTTCCTACCTGGATGAACTGCCTCATTTTCAGATGCTGCCTGGTTACCAATTAGGGCTTTCAGTCCCACCACTCTCGATGAAGAATGTAAAAAAGATGCAATATAATAAATAAAATGAGCACCAAAAGTCAGACCTGTGAAGTGTAACCTCGGCTCTCTGCCCTTGAATCCTTTCTCTGAGGGCCATTTTTCCTACTGTTCAGTGCGGGAGCAGTGAGCCCTTCTAGCCTTTGGAAAGTGTGTTTCTTTTCTGCTTTATCTGTAACCAAATTCCCCATTCTCTAATGACAGGGAGATTTTCATAATTAACCTCAATTGTTAACCATAATTATCCATAACCAACAAATCCGTGCAATTCCGTGCACTTGTCTGCCTGTGTATGATGTTCACGTGGGACCTTAAACATTCTGCTATCGTGATAAAAAGGCGGTGTGACAATGACGGAGTGAGTCATGGTTTTGCAGGGACCCAAGGCCTCTTCAGTCATCGGGTTTGTGGCATGTGACAACATCGATATCACTACAGCATCCCCACGCGGCCCCATTTTGAGACTGTGCTGCCAGACCACTACCCTGAGCAGCTTGTACTCCATGGCGTGATTATGATGTACGCTTGGCTGCCAGTGTGATGCCGTTCTCTGTCGGCTGGGGTCCTGGGGGCTTAATCACAGCTCCACCTCGCCCTTTGCTGATTTAATTAACTGTCTGAGGGCACAGGTTGACATGGATTCCTTCACCCCTCAGTAGACCCCCCCTGAATAATATTAGTTCATTATTAACTGGAAAAGCACACTGGTGACCTCATCATTCTGCCTTGTGTTCACCCTGCTCCCCACACTGCATCAAGCCTGGAGCAGCATTGCAGAAAGTTCCAGAGGCGCACTGTAAAGCAGAGCTTAGCCTTGCAGGTACACCCTTTGATGTCAAGCAGCTTTCGACATCCGGTGTGACTGGGTCACACTGTTCTCGGTGTCCTGTGGCAGTTGAGCACCACGACCCATATAATGAGAGAATGGTTTATGAAACAGGAATCCGTTTCTTGCAGTCAGCCTCAATGTGCTGCACTTTCTCAAAGCCCAGAGCACCTCCATTGAATTAGAAATGATTACAATATCAGTAATGTCGCACTTCAGTCAAAGACACCCCACCAGACTGTACAGCATATATTCAAACTCCACTAAGGACTGCCAACAGCTGAAGGGACTGCCTCTACTACAACAGCTTTTAAAGGCAACTCTATTAAAGGCAACTCGACTGCTGTGGCTTCCCCTCCCTCCTTGCCTTCGTTGGGGTCCCCTCTGACTTCCTCCTCGCCTCCCCTGGTGCCCCTTCCGACCTCCTCCTTGCCTCCTTCATCTGTCCCTCCGGCCTCCTCCTTGCTCCCTCCAAGGTCCCCTCCTGCTCCCGCCTCGCGGTCGCCTGCTGCCCCTGCAGCTGCCACCCTCCGCCCGCTGGGGTTTCCTCGGGCTCCCCCTTGTCCACCGTCGTTTCAGCCTCCCTGTTTTGTCCCTCCTGTCTTTGCTCCTCGTCCCTCTGTGTCTCCTGAGTTTGCTCCTTGCCCCTCGGTGTCTCCTCTGTACACCCCTTGTCCCTTCTCTGTTCCCTCTGTCTCTCCTTTCCTGGTTTGCCTGTCTGCGTTGTTTTGTGTCAGGTCCTGTCCTACTTCTTGTCCCTGTGCCTGTTCTGTGTGTCTGTTCTGTCCCTGGTCTCCTGTTGATGGTCTTCGCTTTTGTCTTCCAGGTCCTGTGTCCCTGGTCCCATCTCGTCCACCGCCTCCCCTGAGACGCGCCCGGAGTGCGCTTCCAGCTTCCCGACCTTCATTCCCTGGTTCCTGCGTGCTTGACCAGATGTCAAACATGTACACAGTATTGGTTTTAATTTACAATGCCTGGCCAAAAAAAAAGTTGCCATTTGAATTTATATCAGCAAATACTTAAGAGCCAATGACTGGATCATTATTACAGCTCAGCAATGTTATGTAGCAATAAAGTAAAGTCAGCTGACTACCTGAATCTACTGAATGGACAGGTTACACCTCCATCCATCATCAATGGATTTTTTTCTTCCCTGTACCATACTATAGTACAAGAATGCCAAGATTCGTGGGGTTCGAGTTGTCAACAATGGTTCAGGGAGCATCAGGAATCATTTTCACGCATGACTTGGTCACCACAGAGTTGTGACCTTAACCTCATTGAAGGTCTTTGGGATGTGCTGAAGGAGGCTTTATGGAGTGGTTCAACTCACTTGTCAATACAGGATTTCGGTAAGAAATGAATGCAAATCTGGATGAAAATAAAGGGTGAGATTAGAGCTGGGTGGTATGCCCAAATATTTATATCACGGTATTTTTCAAAGTTATATCGGTTTCACGGTATACAACGGGCTGTGCGAGTGTGTGTGTGTGATTTGTGGCAAATGAGGTGAAAACCACACTGTTGGTATCAATAATGGTAAAAATGAGTATTTAATCAGATACTAATTTAATGTGGATTAGTATCTGAGCAGTGGTGGAATAACTGCACACGAGGCCCCGGGGCAAAACACCGATCGGGCCCCCCCTCCCCTCTCGCTCACACACACACACACACACACACACACGCATGCACACGTATATGTGGCGGTGCTGAAATGAGTTTTAAAGTGTAGGTGCAAGAACACAAAAAAACTTAACGAGAGAATTCGACTGTCCCTCACAAAAACCGTAAAGTTTTAGTGGCTAAATTTAGTTTTCTACGCCTTTTCAGACAGGAGGAGATTTGTTTGGCTATGCCTCGAAAACAACGTTGTTACCAGTGTGGAGACAGAGTTTTACCAAGGACAAAAATTCCACCTCCAGCTGCCTGCCCATCTCATCCATTTCTGTTGCAAAAATTACTGTGTGTTATCTAAGTGAATAGGGTACAGATTAATTAGTCTTTCTCATTCTTATAATGCGTCCATGCATCCGGATATAGCCCCTTCAAATTTCATGTAGCCTAACTTTTCATACAATTTAGACAGCACAGAATCATTAACCAACTTTTTCCTAGTCTTGATATGTGTCGTCAAACGGAAGAGGACATTAGGCAGCCTTTAGATCCTACCCATCATGCACTGCAGTTTTTTGCAAATTCCTCAAATGGAAAATCATCAAATACAAAAGGAACGGCTTAGTTTGACTTCAAAACATTACTATGTATTATATTTTTAATTTGTTGTAGGGATTTCTCAGATTTTCTTTTTATTATTAAAAAAAATTACACCTGTTAGAAAGGCTGTTGTGGGAACGTAGTTATTTAGTTAGCTTTCCCACCCGGTCATTATAGATTGGCACAACAGTAGCGAAATGTTAATGCGCCTG
>JAODLC010000001.1:52549671-52563576 GCA_026781145.1 Hippopotamyrus pictus
GCGGGGAGGAGTTTCCTCATATCAGCTCGTAGACTTACAGGCACACACAAACAGTCTGTTCGGAGAGAAATAAAACGCACATAAATTATTTAAACGTAAAACCGAAAAAACCGCAATTCACAAGCGCGTATTGAACCGTGGATGTCGTACCGAACGGTTCAATATTATATTGAGAATTGTGGCATCCCTACTACTCACTCTGTTCCAATTAGGGACCTGAGGCCAATTAGTATCATGGGGGGCTCCAGCGACAGGAGATTGTCAGCTGTCCACAGGTTGCCCCCGGGGGCTTGGGTCCGGAGAGACCACTGGTGCCTGGACTTTTTTATTTTTGGCGGTCAGCTCCTCCAGCTGCATCTGATTCAATTTCTTTGTCAGTTCCCTCTCACGTTCTTTAGCAGAGTCCTCCTCCTCTCTGTACAAGTCAATAGCATGGATCAGCTGCTCGCGGTACTGCTCCTTCTCCTGAAACTGACTCCATCCTTTAGATGGAGGGTTAAGGGTGTCCAGCAGATGCACCAGCAGTTACAGCCTTATAGAATCATTCCCTCACAGCCCTGCAGATTGGCATAGATTACCATAAATCTTGTGATTTAGCAGGTATATCCCAAAAAACATTTCTGACATATCATTCCAAGTCAAATTGTATTTTCTTACAACTTAAAACGTGCCTGCACCTCTTCATTATGCCCCGCGTACTGCGTGTAATGTTAAGTCTTAAATTATTGGGATTTCCATAATGCATTCATAATTAACGGTTTTAATAAAGTAAAAGACAAGTGTATCCATTAATTTGAGTTTTTGCTTTAGAAGAATGCGTGAAAATGAAAATTATGATTTACTTCAACATGGATTTACTTCAGCAGCACTACAAATGGAGTCTTGGTTATACTCATTCATTAGCTAATCACATCACTTTAACGTAGTTAAGGGCGCGGAGTCCGACATGGTTTGGTCTGGCCAGCACATACACAGAAAGCTTCTTTTTGTTAATCATATCAGGACAGGTTTCAGACATCTGCGCGTGTGTGTATGTGTGTGGGTGGTCCAGGTATACATTAGAGAGATGGAGAATGCCACTTCTTTCAAAAAAATTTATGACATAAAGGTCAAAAAGGTCACGGGTCAAAAGTTCACTGGCTGGGCGGAGTTTGGGGCGTGGTTGGTGTGGTACGATGTGACGTCACGACGTTGGGAGAGGGTTTTTTTATTTATTATTATAATATGATGAATTATTTTTTATTATTTATTTATTTAATTAATTAATTATTATTTATTATTATTTTAAAAATTATTTTATATTATTATTATTATTGAGGAGAGTGAATTGTGTGCTTATGAGTGGGGATTGTCCGCCGAATATCCCCCAGTGCTATGAGGGTGCCGAGCACAGAGCTGAGCACTGGGGGCTGAGCAGGTCGGTTACCTGATGGAGTGTGAGCGTACGCTGGGTCTGCCTGTGGTGCGGTACTGTGGTAAGGTCCCGAACACTGGGGTTGAGCGGGTCGGTTTCCTGATGGAGTGTGAGCGTACGCTGGGTCTGGTGTGGTACTGTGGTAAGGACCCGGGCTTTGGAGAATCCGCAAAGGACTGAGAGAGAGCGATGCCGGAGAGCTGTGAGCTGAGAGCTGTGCTGCGCGAGTCTGAAAGAAACTCTGAGAGAATGAGAAAGTTGGAGCAAAGAATGAGAGGAGGTGGGTCTGGGAAAAATGGGTCTGACGTTATCGTCGTCCAATAAAAATGCTTAGCACCAGCAGCAGTTTGGGGGTGTGCCTGTGTCTGTGTGTGTGAAAGCTGACACCCGCCCCCTGCAGCAGCAGATTGACCATGTACGTGTGGTAGGGTTGTTTCAAGTTTGTTTTTCCTCATGCAGCCCATAGTATTACATCAGCGTAGGTCAAAACCCGGTCAAGTGTATGGGCCGCACATCAAATTGGACATTTTGTCTTACAGTATATTTTTTTGAAGTTTTGGTTTTTCTCACGCACCTGTTATGTACATCCCGGTAGGTCATCCGGGTCATCTCTAATAATTTGGGCCACACATCAAGTTGGACATTTTGTCTTCCAGTAAATTTTGTTTGAAGTTCTGGTTTATCCGATAGGGCTGTTATATACATCCCCAGGTCGAGCGTATCGTCTGCGCATAAGTACAAATATGGGTTAAATGAAAAACACTGCACAAATAGACTTAATTAAGAAAAGAATCTAAAGAAAGATATTTTTATTACGCCGAGCGGTTTTTTCCTCCTTTGGTAAAGAAGCCCAAGTACCCCCCAAGTATCATCAAGGCCTTACCCCACTGGAAAAAGAAAACTACACGGGACTTGCATAGAGTGAGTATATTATTTATTTTATACATGTTTTATGATAAATGCTATACATTAAAATATCTATTATTTTTTATTGATTTTTAGAGATTATTCTCTGTTTTTTTTTTTTTTTCTACGAGAGACTGTGCGGATAGAAAACTCCATATAGTGAGTATATTATTCCTTTTATACATGTGATAAACGCTATTCATTTAAAAATAACTTATTCTAATAACAGGCTGTCACGATCTGTGGCGGGGCGAGCAGGTAAATAGGCGCAGGAATCCAGAATGACGGGGAACGGGGTTTTAATGTAGACGGAGGGTAGACAGGTATTGACACCAAGCAACAATACATGACAATACAATGACTAATCTGGGGGAGACTGACTCAGACAAGGACTAAATACACTGGACAAGCTGAGGGAAACGAGCAACAGGTGAGATCCATCAGGTAAAAACACGAGGTAACGAGGTGGGCGTGGCACACATGAGGATCGCACGGAGCCGGGCGTGACAAGAGGGAATTTGTGAAACACTTTTTGTTAATTATTGCCTCATACAAGGCACTTTTGCTCCAATTAGTGACCATGCATTTATTGATCAACCAATCGCATGAAAGGCCGAATAAGTGGCCGATAAAGCCTGGTAGGCATGCTCCCATTTGTTGCTTGTAGGAACATAATTACAGAGTTATTAGGCAAATGTGCTTTATGTCTCATTATGTGCTAAGGGATGCTTAAAGGATAATGACGTTGTCTTTCATTGATTTATGTGTGGGATGCCCAGCTCAAGTCTTTGCGGTCTGGACTTTTGCAGCTTTTCTTTTATTTTTTAAACTGGCACCTGTAACGGATCAGGGTTGGGCCCCATCCACAAAGAGACGTCACACTCACACAGAGTGTCACTCACAGAGTGTACCCCCACACCCTCACAGAGTGTCAACCAACACCCACGTAGAGCCCAGTCACTGATGGAGCAGGACTTTCGGGTTTCATTTGTGTCATTTAATCACCTGGGTATTGCAAGGTGTGCTGTTACTTTCGGATCTTACTGGGTCAGTTACAGTTTTTCTCAGTCACTTTGGAACATTTCTCGAATTATGCTTAATATCTGCAAAACAGTAAGTACTTTTCTTGAAACAATTTGTAGAAACAGCACACATGATGGATTACCTGCAAAAGTCTGTAATTTTCTTATGATCCTTAGTTTATCCCTCAAAAGTAAATATCTATGTCAATAAACTTGTCAGTGCCACCTTTCATGAACATGATTGATCATTGATCACTGGTTGATCTAATGCTTCAAACATTCCTCTCTATTGGTGAAAGCAAGATGTAACTGAGAGAAATTCATTAATTTAGGGCACATTTCTAACCAAAAAAAAATTAAAAAGAAATGTATACAAAATATGCTTGACAAATTACGTCAACTGGTTCAACAGTTTTGCATGTAATGACTAATGCCAAGATGATATGAGATGTAGGACTATTCAACAGAGAACTGGTATAATACATTTTGATCACCGTGACGTAAGCAACTGATAATGTAGGAAACAGCAAACAATTATACAGAATCATTTGCATGAATGTACGAAAGCATTTGCAATTTTCCCAAAAGAATGAGAAATTGCTTTTATGATGTGCACAAGTGACTCAGTGATGTGAAGGCTGCACAAATAGTTTTGATAATTTCAATTCTGATCTGAGAAATGCACCAAAGCAGCTGAGAAAAACTGTAATCCCTTGCTGTAGCAGTAGTTTGATGTAAAATAAAGCCATAAACAGGTGGAACAATCTCTAAAAGCTCTTAAACACCTGAATTTGAGCACAAAGCTTTAATTTTCACAGCCAGAGGAATTTAAAGAGTAAAAATAGATAAGATTAGAAGAGTAAGACCATAACCAAGTTGTATTCTGACACCTGTACTATGTCTGGAAGCTCCTTGAAGCATTAAAAATGTTCTACATTTTTCCAGTAGAAGGACCACAGTCATGTAACATCTGTATCCAAGGTCAACTGCTGGAGTGGGGTGGGGTGGGGGGACTGTGGCAATCACAGGGGTATAAAATGCTCCATTTTATAAATGGGTGTGTTATGATTTACCAACACAGACCATGGGTTCTATTCTGATGATCTAACGCAAAGCATGAGGTGCAACTAACCTTTTTGGGTGTGTCCAAATCCTTGTTGCTATTTTGACAGTGGAAAAACCAGACTTTACACCAGCACAAGCTGCAAAAAATGTTGTCCTAACTCTTAATTATTCAGAAGTGTGTTTTGAGTATTACATGCAATAAACCAATCAGAATGGCACGTCACATCATCTTTAAAAGGCAGGAGAGCATGAGCTACAGCGGATTGCTATTTTAATGCCGTGTTGTCTGGCAAACAACACCAGTTTTCAACCGAGGAAACAGATGTGCTGATGTGGGAGGTGAGAATGCGTGAGCACACCTTCATGTACAGTACAGTCTTCAGTAGCACCACGTCATCTATGGGAGCAATTCTTTACATTTTGGGTTTGCAGTTCGCAAAATATAAATAAAAGTGCCATCTTTGTTTTGAAAAAACACAACCTACAGTTTTTTAAGGTGTTTCAAATTGTTCAAATAAAAGGCAACAGGGTTGTTATTTTTCTACTGTACATCTCACAATTTAGATTTCTTCCAGGCTACAGACGATTCAGCTCCTCTGCCAGCTGATTCCTTTGTTGGCATCGGAACATGTAGCTCAGCAATCCAAATGTCCTTTCAATTACAGCACTAGCTTAATTCTGATAATGAACTCAAAAGATTTTTTTAATGATACGGTTTATTCTTTATTTTTTATATTTATATATCTATTCTAAAATCGTATATATAAATAAAGTAAAACAAAATTTAAAAAACCATTAGTGCACTTCGAGCGTGTCCCTGGGTCCGTAAAGAGCATCTTAAGTTCCATCAAACGGTGCGGCATTGACTTTAGACATGGTTTTTGTCATATAGTTTCACTGCTTTAAAATAGCAACATGCTGACAATGTCCCCAGTGACGCAGCAGCAATCGGGATCAAAATCATTTGCTAATTTTACGATGTGCATGCATGACGTGAAACTGAGGAATGAAACTAGCAAAACCATTTTGCAACATGCTTTCTACTGTGCAAAATAGGTCCCCATCTGTTAGTCAGCAGTGCCCAAACTTCATCTCATCCTTTTCTTGGGTTTTGCCATCTACAAAACAGCTTCTTTTGTTCCACAGTCTAATTCCACAGATGCCGAACTGTAAGGTACACACACAGCCGGAGATTTATACACAGCTAAGGACACACAAGGATCGTACAGGGTGCACATAAGACACAGGCAACACACGCGCAATAATAGGAAATGCAGCGCTAAACCATAACTACAGCGACACAACACAGCAAGGGCTATTTATAAATTACACGCAGGGGCATTCCAATTATATTACAACATATTACACTTTTTCTCAATTGCTTTGCTGCATTTCTCAAATTAACATTAACATTTTCAAAACAAGAAGTGTAATATCCACACCATAATGTCCCTTGTCATTATAATGTCATCATTTCTCATTGCTTCACACACATTTCCAAATGTGCAAATGGTTTAGTACAATTGTCATTATTTCACACAATTTTCAGTTGCTTCAATGTTGTTGATAAAAATAGATTGTGTAGTTTCCCATTGTAATAATTTTACACCCAAAATAATATATCTATGTGATCATCATGTTAGTCACCACATGCAAAACAGTTACCCAAGCTTTCAAAATGATTTACAGTTATTCTTGATTGCTTTGGAACATTTGGAATATTTCTCAAATGACAATTAACATTTGCAAAACAACAAGTGTAATCCCCACACCATAATGTCCCTCCTGCACAGAAGAACATAATTTCTCATTGTTTCACACAATTTTCCATAAAATGTTTTAGTTCATATATACAAATAGTTTTCTACAATTTTAATCATTTGGCACAGTGGTTCAGTTGTCACTTGTTTGTCAAAAAGCGTAGATTCCCATTGTAATAATTTTACACCTAAAAGTACTCATGTGGTAATTGTGTTGGCCACCCCATGAAAAACAAGTTAACAAAGTTGTCAAAGCGATATATTCCATTGATTGCAGTGATACAGCATTGTTATGTTTTTGGTTCCCACGGTCCATGATTTTGTTGTCATTTTGTTGTTCTTGTATTGCCATTTAGCTGTTTTTGTGTTACATAGCACTACATGACTTTTTTGTTTGCTATTGTACTGTGCTTTGAGATCTGAAGAAGTTACTTGCGAGTGCTTTCTCTTACCAATGAACTTTACATACTGTAATGTAGGCCTAGAGTCTTGCAAAGTTGAAACTGGTGCCTTTGATATGAATAAGTATCAGTTTGCTAAAGAAAAATGTTCAGTCAGTGACAATGAGAAATTGGGAACCGACTATCATTCACTTCAATTGTGGAGGTCAGGAGCATACTTACACTGAAATTTTGACAATATATCTAAGCATTTTGACTCTCATGGTTAAAACGATGGCAAATGTACTTATTTTGATGACACTGACTGATTCATTGGTGGAATTATTTGCTTTTGAGACATGAGATAATCGTTTTGGGTAAGTTTCAGGTTGTTGCAGTTTAACAATAAGCAATAGCAACAGTTGTGCTATATGTATGAACTGCTTTGAGAAATGCTCTTATAATCTTGAGAATGTTAAGCATGTTTCATAAAATGTGCCACAGCAACCGACAAAAACTGCAGTACCTTGCTTTCCACTTTATAATAGTAAGAGAGAGGACTAAGGCTGTTGACTAAGAAACTGTTACTTAGAACCAAAGCACTGTCATGTGTGACCGTAGGATCCAGTTTCGGTTCTGCCAACTACTATCCCACATGCTGGCCGGCCCCCGCTAATTGGAGGGGGGGGGGGGCGTGGCAGGCATGTTGAATCGATCTTGACTGATTACTACCGCACCTGTATAAGATTTCAAGGCAGGATGTGGCGTGGATGCTCTGCCTAGTTGGTTATTTTGGCTCCTGAGTTCACTGTCAGCTTGGCGTTTGTTCGCTGTTCCTGCCTGCATTGTAGCGCTTGCCCCTCATTTGTTGCAGCTGAACATGGGTTAGTGTGTTGTCCGTTCAGTACCTTTGTTATGGTTGGTTAAGCGGTAGCTACAAGTTTCGGTCGTTTCCTGCTTTGGTGGCTCGCGGTGGGTTGGGCTGCTGTCTTATCTTTATTTAGAATAGTATTTTTTTGTGTACTTTTGTTTCATGGTGTTTGGATTTGCATATGGTTGTTTTGGTTTAATTCAGTTTGTGAGTTATATGTCTTATGTTTGCTTGCGAAGTGAATTTTTCTGTTCATTTTGTTTTGGTTTTAGGTTAAATTTTGTTTTGTGTTTATTCCAGCAGACTTGGGGGGCTGCCCTGATGGGGGGCTAGAGGCACTTGGTGGTGGGAAGCAGTGCTTGCACGTTTGGTGTGATTTCAAGTGCCGCTTGCTGTGGGTTGCTGTGTCACCGGTGAGCCACCTGTCTACTGCTTGCTGGCACGTGTGTTGGTGGAGACTTTGAGGCACACCTCTGGCTAGCCTGCCTCCCACAGGTAAACCTCAGTTCTGCTGTAAATGTTTATATGTTTTTTTGTGTTTGCTACCTGGGAATAATAAATTTATTTTTAAGGAATTCATGTCTTTGGTGCTGTATTTGGACCTGTGAAGGTGTGGCTGTGTCCACTTTAGGGGTAATTTAGTTTAGGTGTCCCTGAGCATTAGGTCCATGGTGGCGTAGTCAGGCTGCAGTGATTGGCATTAGGTCCAGGGTGGCGTAGTCAGGCTACAGTGATTGGCATTAGGTCCAGGGTGACGTAGTCAGGCTGCAGTGATTGGCATTAGGCCTTTCTCCTCATCACCTGCCACGCATGGATGAAATAGTATAACAATGTAATGAAAAATGGGCGGCATGGTGGTGCAGTGGTTAGCACAGTTGCCTCACACCTGTGGGACTCGGGTTCGAGTCTCTGCCTGGGTTACATGTGTGTGGAGTTTGCATGTTCTCCCCGTGTCGTCGTGTGGTTTCCTCCAGTTACTCCGGTTTTCCCCCACAGTCCAAAGACATGCTGAGGCTGATTGGAGTTCCTAAATTGCCCATAGGTGTGAATGGTGTGTGAGTGTGCTCTGCGATGGGCTGGCGCCCCGTCCAGGGTTGTTCCCTTCCTCGTGCCCGTTGCTTCCGGGATAGGCTCCGGACCCCCCGCGACCCAGTCGGATAAGCGGGTTGGACGATGGATGGATGAATGGATGTAATGAAAAACATGCTGGGTGTGAAACCACCAAAAATCCAGAGATGAGCCTCAAGACTGCACTAATTTGTCTGGTGATTCCGTTAAAAGAACTTGTGTACATGGTAATGGGGGGGGTATGCTTTACTGAGCTTTCCCTTAGTCATTTCAGCACAGGTGTGTTTCAGAAACGCAAAGCTAACAAAGTACATACAGAAACTCCCACCTTCCTGCCTCCTTCCAATTGCAAACAGCTTGAAGTTCACCAGGTGGTGGGTGGCTGATCTGCTGCCCTCTGACCCCAATTAACCAGGGTCAGCATCTTCATGAAGGCTTATGCCACATTTTAATCCTTATGCATGACTGGTTGTGTTACGGTTAGCTGAAATGGATTTAAAGACAACATATTTTGGCTTGTCACATACTCCGGTATTTTTGTATTGTCACAGAAGAACAGTATTTAGTAATAAAAATTGATGTGTACATATTTGCTTAATTTTCCTTATTTTGGCTAAAATTGGTAAAAAGGGGCAGCCTCACTTTTCAAGTTTTATTCAAGGTCACTTCAAATTAACTGCTAATAAATTGTATCACATTATTTTGAGCAGTGATTAATTGGGGCGTAATCCATTTATGGGCCTGGCCAAATGCGACATCCTTTGCACTGATTGGTGCATTGTGCATGACCTTAATTCCCTTTTGTGGTTCTTCAGGTAGACTCCAACCAGGAGAAAGTCCTGGGACTGGCAAAAGATCGTGGGAAATGAGGCGTAACTAAACACGGTGACTCAAAGGTCAGTACAGAGCCCCAGGTTGAGCCTGTTGGAGCATTGGTTTTTATTATTATTTATTATTATGCTAAAGGTGGCTCAGAGCACAGTAATTTCACATCTTGTTTTCATACAAATGTCCACACTGACAGTATTACAAGCTGTATAGAATATTATATATATTATAAAGATTTAAAACTTTTTTACACACAAGTACGTTTATCATGTCTGTGTAGGAAAAGGTATTAATTGTTTACTGATGGATTTCACAAACAATAAATTTTTACTTCCTTTATGCTTCACAAATCAAAATAAGTGAATCAGTATAGCCTAAAAATGTGCTCACTGAAAAACTATAGGTCAGAACCAAATTCTTAACGCATATCTTAAATTAGCATTTAGAGGTACATGAAAGACACCCCTTAGTTGCTCTGTAAAAAATTTTTTGTTGACCAGTGTTAAGTGAAATACCTGCGTTTTAAACATTTTACAATAATTGTAACAAAATTGGCCATTTCTCAAAAACCTTACAGTACACGAGGTGAAAATTAATTAAGTTATTTCTATGATCAGCCTCACAAAATCTATCAGGCACACCTAAAATTATAAATGAGACAAAAACCTTGTAAACCAGTGTTACTAGTGTTAACCAGAGTATATTGTTATACTGCAAACCCCATGGACAGAAATACAGCCTTATTTTGCAGTCTGTTTCTGTAGGACACGGTTAGCATGATGGGTACAGAGCTCTCAGTGCTCTGTTGGGCTGTTTTGCTCTGGAGTTTATTGTTCAGGAGTTTATTTTAGCCTTTAGCTTTCGCTGTTTAATACTGAACTTATGACCCTGACTAGAATAAGACACCAGAAGAGCGTGATAAAATGCTGCCACATGAAAACTTATGAGCAGAAACCAAATAAGAAATGAATGAGGAATGTACAGTTTCCACCTGACCGGTAATGTGTTCTCTCTGTTTTCTATTTCTTTTCACAGTAACTCCACCCAGATTGAATGGCTGTATGAATAGGGGGTGGAGTAAAGCCCTGATCTTCTGGGAACCCCCCTCCTCCACCCTGTTTAATGCACTTTTTCAGGAAAGAGCGGGCTGGCTTCGCTCTTTCAGGTTTCGAGAAGTGTCTGTTTTTAGAGAGGACATTCAGTTGCACAAAGGCACCCCCAAGAGAGAGCATGGACACGTCCCCAAAGTCATTTCGTTTTGCTGAGTGCTTTGCTCGCATTATGCACTTCCTCCCCCCATACATAAGCCATGTCAGCCTGGAGGCTGCATATCCACCTGGCGCATCCCCCCAAGCAGTCAGGAGTCACACAGCTGGGAGACACAGAGTCGGGAGTTACGCAGTTGGAAGACACGCAGACGGGAAATGTGCAGACAACAGACAGGCAGTCAGCCGACATGTGGTTGGGTGACAGGCAATTGAGAGTCATGCAGCTTCTGCTCTCTCTGTTTGCTGTCTCAGGCCTCCTGTGAGCATGGGCCTGCGTTGTCTGCAGAGAAATGCTATTCACTCATTCGCTCACTTATATTCATTTATCTGTGATACTCCTGGAAAAAGCAGGTGTGATATAAACATAGACGTATCAGGCTCAACCCAGCTGAGGACTCTGAGGACATCAGCGTTTCCCGCATGCTTTTATGCCCTCTTCCTGAACATGTAACCTTCTTATGGCCATCTGCTCTGAACACTCCCGTATCCAATCTGTCAGGAATTCTTGGCGACATCAGCAACTGGGTACTGGTATTATTTCCTACCTCTTTTTCAGCTATTTTATAGATGCTGTTTTCGCTGTTATCTTAGCCGGGCATTTTGCTGGAAAGGTTCAAAAGGTACAACTGCGAGGCATTTTAATGAGGAACCTTCCAGTAAATTTCAGTCTTTACAGCTGTGCTGCGTCCTGTGGGAATCACTAAGCCCACACGCACACGCACACTCAGAATCTGAATCGTTCTTCCTCTGACCAGACTTTGTGCTTTTATTTTGCCCTCTGAAACAGACCTGGGGAAAGTCAGTGACCTGAAATGTCAAGTGGAACAAAAGATGCTTCCCTGGCCTGACTTGCGAAATATCTGTGTTTGTTTACATTCATCCTAGAAGATCCATGCCTGTTCATGGCAAGGTCGATGGACAGAGTACCATGAGCATGCATTGTTTTTATTCTGACAGTTCTGACAGCTGCCATAGACCGTCCTTGGCTGTATTCAAGCGGTGTGTGTGTTTTATAATAAGCCACACTTTGCTCACCACAGGCCTGGGTACTGTTAGGAGGTAGCTGCATATATTCTGTTTCCAGCCATAAGTGTACTCTATCAGGGTCCCATTGAGCCATGAATCCTTGTATGAGTCTTGCTGGTTCCTCTGATGTGTGTCTCAGACTGCGTTACCCTAGATATAAGGTAAGGTAAGGTTCACTTTATTGTCTTCAACAACTGTGTACAAGTACATAGTGAGATGAGCTCACAGAGGGACAGTGAGGCCCTGAGCTACAGTGGAGCGACCACTAACTGCTGTGGAATGTCTGTGTTCATTTTTAGAGATCAGTTGCATCCTCTTGTGTAACTACTTCTTATCGATGACCTGCTGGGTCACCTGATGCCTTAAGAGAGAGCAAAGGTACCACAATATCCACAAAAAAGGTGTTTCAGACAAGCAGGATATGAGAACACCATTCTGTCAGGCAGTCTCAGGCCTACCCCCTCCCCTCCATCCATGAAGGCCCCTGCTTAGCCACTCAACTAATCACAAGTTGAAACAGAGCGTTGCCCGGTGGCTTCCTTGGGTCTGCTACATCCTTCATATGTTTCCGGAGATAAATAGTGTGGTCTACAACACACGCCTGGCCATTTTCACCATGTTGCACAACATTAGTTGAGTAATGAAGCCTTCTATTATCGGGGTTGGTGGCTGTGCCCATGTGGGTGCAAGTACTCCACGAATGCTCTGATGTATTCACTGCTCATTTTCATTAATCACGGTATCATTTTCTCTCAGCGCTGACAGGTCACAGAGGGATGGTCTGGCCCTGAGCTGTGGTGAAGTGAGTGCTAACTGCTAAGATGTGCCATGTTCAACGAGTGTCATCTAACCACTGTGTGTATACTTACTCTCCTCATAACAAGCTTACAATGATTTATCACCTGGAGTCTGTGATCAATATGGCTTAGCACAGGGGCCCATCCTGTTAGACTCTTGCTTTCTGCTTAAACTGTCTAGTAATCAGCTGACAATGTTACACTTAATCCTCAATAGGCGTACAGGGTTGACTGGTTAAATTATTTTATAATATATGCACCTTTCTGCAAGTACCATGCAAAGGGGACAATGCCAAGTCATTCAATTATAGATAAAGTGTTTGTAAGTGGGTTTTAATTATGGATCTTTGCTTTCATTTCCAGGGGGTGATTAATGACAATTATGGATGTTTGTGACACCAGACACATTCTTAAAGCTTTACTGTAGTCTCTAATAATGCAATATTCATTTCCTTAACTCTTTCTTCAAAAGTGTCTGAGTATTAATATTTATATACTGGACTACATCAATAAGCATACTTTCAAGATTAATTATTTACACTTCGAGAATAAATTGGCTACGTCTATTAGCATGCCAGAGTTCACAGTGTTCTGGAAGCTTCTGCAGAGGCTGCCCGGGCCACTGATTCTCCCGCTACTGTGTCTGTTTGCATGAGTCAGCATGGCAGTGTGTGGTGGCCGCGTTTGGTTTGCTGCCACGATAACGCAGGCCTTCCCGTTCCAGGCCTTCCGGGGATTCGCCATCCTGACCTTTGTGGCTGTCACTCATGGCGACATCTGATATTTGGTGGCTCGGTGCCGCCTGCTCTATGGCCGTCGCTGTCTTGCATGTGTAAATATTTGTACTTGTTACCGCAGACTTCCCAGATCAGAATAAATCAGTCAGGCCCTGGAGGACTCTGCTGTTTTTCTATTTATTTATAGTATCAGTGGTATAAAGAGGCCAAATTGTTCACACAAACACTTTTTTCTCATCATGCATAAATAAATGAGGAATCATGGGAAATACATTTCTTCAGAGCATCTATGATGCCATAAAATCCATGTAGCATTGATATTCATTGTTTAACACTACCAACCATCTCTTTGCCTGAAATTTCAGCCATGAAGTAGACATAAATAGTCAAAAAGGCAAGGTTTTCATGTATGATCATAATTAAAAGCAAGTGCAAGCTCCAGGCATACAGTACTAGTACACTTAGTTTTATTACACATGGATTACATGCTAGCACAAATTAAAACGCTTACATAGGCAGAATGAAACTTTTCGTTGTAGTGTAGTGTTTAAAACGTATACAGTGGTACCTCAGAACTCAATCTTAATCCGTTCAGAACTCAGCATCGAATCCTAAACAATTCGAGTTCTGATCGAATTTTCCCCATAAGAAATATATATATTTAGCATTTAAACAGAAAATGAACAAGATAAAACAAGAAGAGCATATACTGTACTAAACACATCTAAGCACATTTATCAAAACAGTAATTTGTAAAGTAAGA
>JAODLC010000001.1:52563676-52576348 GCA_026781145.1 Hippopotamyrus pictus
ATATTAAAATAATTAATAAGAAATCTTTATTTTTAAATGTATTTTATTATATAATAATAATTACTGTTACTGTCTATAATTGTCTAAATGTATTTTCACTGTCTAAATATATGTATTCAGGTAGTGTAAACATGCACGATTCACAGCGAATGCGAGGCTGAGACTGAAACGTTACTCTTTGTTTCGTTCCGCAGGACTCATTTCCCCGTGCATACGAGTTATCTTAGGTCGGCGTTCACGGTTCAACTTCTGAGATTCAGATCAAGTTCTAGGTCTTTTTTTTTTTTTTCGAACTGATTGGTTCGACTTTTAAGAAATTCGAGTTCTAATGAGTTCGTGTACTGAGGTACCACTGTACTTATGCAATGTCTGGGGCCTTGCAGTGGAACTTTTTGTGCTCTGCTGTCTGACATGGATAAACTGTCACATTCATAATTCTGCCTCTGCAATTTAGTGCCATAACAGCTTGCTAACATTTGTATTATACAGATTCTGGCCTTTTCCCTTTCAAATAACTGAATGATGGGCTCAGCCCTGCTAATTAATGAAGGCATCTCAGAAATAATCATCATGACATTTAAAAATAAAGATATTACCGCAGTAATGACACACACATTAAAACTGAGCAAAACAGCCAAATGTAAATTTTCAGCTGTGAGAACGTGTGTGCTTCACATCCAGACATCTATGAGGTTTAAAGAATGTCTAGGAAACACTCAGATTATATTAGCTGTATTAAGACATATTAAGACATATTATCTGGATAAATATATCTAGTCTTACAAGGGAAAGTAAATGGTAAAATCATTGCTGGTGGATGTGTTCCTTATAGTAGTTTCAGGTTAAACTAAGATTAGGTTCAGCTTCATGTTAATCTCAGGTAGAGGTTCAGATTGAGTTGGTCTTCAGGCTGAGATTACAGCTCCTAATGGTGTGAATATCATTCTGCAGTCCTTGTAATGTGGTTACAGCTGGCAACATGCAAGCTCAGCATCCCAAGTCTTCATTTCATCACTTCATTAATGAACATAACCATGAATGCGATGTCATGAAGTGTTGGGGAAAGTTCTCAAACTCCACTCTGTTTATTTCATGTGCCAAACTAAGTTCTACCCCCTTCCCCCAAATGAAGAAAAACCCCTCACCTTCACATATCCTCCTCATTTTTCCAGCTGTACACATCTGGATTGCTTTGCCCTCAGCTGGATGATCAAACTCAGTGATGGCATCTAAAGTAAGTGCCAAAAGTTGCATGGTGATGTGTGACAGTGTCTAGCTGACAGGCTACTTGCAGAGCAGGAGGTCACACATCCTGGAAGAGGAGTGCTTTCTTCCTGCCTGTCTCGCTCTCTCTCCCTCACTCCATTAGTACATATTACATATACAGAAACGGAGGGCTTAATAATAATAGTTGATACTGGTAAACATAGTAGACAAGACTGCAGTTTAACAGAGAAATGGTATAAAATAAAAGCTAAAATTAATGGATCTCATAAATTGTGGGAAATGCAGAGAGGACAATTCAGGCAATTTTTTGGTAATAGATGGGGATGTGTGAGAACCTGCCCCCCCCACTCTGCACACCACTCCTTTCCAGTTTATTTTAAGTTTCCCATAAAACTTTGAGTCTATGAAAAGACAGAGAACATTCTACATGGCAGCAAAAAGGCTCCCTGCGGATTTATGACATTACTGAGGATAGACTGTGATCGGTGTAGAGATACTAATGTTGTTGCTTATGAAATCCTAAGGCATGTGCATTTTCTGTAGCTTGAAAACAGAGTACATGCAGAACTGGGCATGAATACTGCTTTAATGGGGGAATTCCCCAGTCCTGGAATCAGAATACTGGAGTAACATACAGTACCACCCCCACCAACCTGCACCATCAGCCTCCCAACCCCCGACCCCTAGAAAGCTTTACTGCTCAATTTCACTTTTGGTGCTTTTCCACTGCCAGCAAGAACCGAGCTGTACCAAGCCTTACAGCAAACTGACGGTTTTCCATTGTAAATTATGTGAACTGTACCGGAGCCATA
This sequence comes from Hippopotamyrus pictus, assembly GCA_026781145.1. Taxonomy (NCBI): domain Eukaryota; kingdom Metazoa; phylum Chordata; class Actinopteri; order Osteoglossiformes; family Mormyridae; genus Hippopotamyrus; species Hippopotamyrus pictus. The sequence goes on from JAODLC010000001.1 coordinate 52,565,716, forward strand.
CCCACACTGATGTGGCCCTGCTTATTACCTGAGCCAAGAATATGACCAAAAAAAAGTGTTTTTTCAATGATAAATTTTCCAGCCGCCAATTAAAAAAGCACTATAGAACAGCTGAATGCATTTGTAATGCAGATTTATGTAAGAGAATGCTAATTCGACTAGCATTTAATGCTAACATGAGATGACGATCCTTGCAGAATTGCAAGCTGAAATTAGCACATAGTGAACAGTAAGTAAGCTCTTTATTGAAAGTGGAAAACCGAAGTGAGTTGGAACCACGCTGTAATTAGTCTCTTCATGATATGACTTGGGTACGGCTCGGTTCCTGTATGCGAGCGCCTGCCTCAGAAGATGGCACCCTAGATGGCCACCTTCGTCACCTAATGACTTAACTGGACCTGGGACGGCGATTGGCCATTAAGGGTGTGGAAAGGAGAACCTTCTCACTTTGAGACCTGCGATGGCTGCTTGGCCATTGAGGGTGCGGGAATGATATCCCACTCACTCTGGGACCCTGGGGTGGCAGTCATCCATTGAGGGTGTGGGCACATTCCAGCCTCTGGGGGCAGGTGACTTACTGAAGGTGTGTCAGATTCTAATGGGATTCTTCAGCCCAGAGGGATTGTAGCAGCCACACATGTGATACACCTTGTGTTCGGGTGAGGGTCCACCAATCCTTGTTAATAAGGACATTAAGAAGAATTATTGATCCCTACGGGGAAATAGTGGTACTGTGATAGGATGCCACCTGTGCAATAAGTCCATTTGTGAAATTTCCTTACTACCAAGTATTCCGCGGTCAACTGTTACTGGTAATGTGATAAAGTGGAAGCAATTGGGAACAAGTGCGACTCAGCCAGTTGAAGTTGTAGGTCACGTAAAATCGTAGAGCAGGGACAACGCATGCTGAGGCGCACTGTGTGCAGAAGTTGCCAACTGTTTGCAGAATCAGTAGCTACAGACCTCCAAACTTCATTTGGCCTTCAGATTAGCTTAGGAACAGTGTGTAGAGAACTTCCTAGAATGGGTTTCCATGGTCGAGCAGCTGTATCCAAGCCTTACATCACCAAGTGCAATGCAAAGTGTCGGATGCAGTGGTGTAAAGCACCCAGCCGCTGGACCCTAGAGCAGTGGAGATGTGTTCTCTGGAGTGACGAATCACACTTCTCTGTCTGGCAATCCGATGGACTGGGTTTGGCGGTTGCCAGGAGAATGGTACATGCCTGACTGCATTGTACCAAGTGTAAAGTTTGGTGGAGGGGGGATTATGGTGTGGGGTTGTTTTTCATGGGTTGGGCTTGACCCCTTAGTTCCAATGAAAGGGACCTTTAATATTGCAGCATTCAAAGCCATTTTGGACAATTTCATGCTCCCAACTTTGTGGAAACAGTTTGGGGATGGCCCCTTCCTGTTCCAACATGACTACTCACCAGTGCACAAAGGAAGGCCCGTAAGGACATGGATGAGTGAGTCTTGTGTGGAGGAACTTGACTGGCCTGCACAGAACCCTGACCTCAACCCAACAGACCACCTTTGGAATGAATTAGAGTGGAGACTGCGAGCCAGGCCTTCTCGTCCTACATCACTGCCTGACCTCACAAATGCTCTTCTAGAAGAATGGTCATTCCCATAAACACACTCCTAGACCTTGTGGACAGCCTTCCGAGAACAGTGAACGCTGGTATAGCTGCAAAGGGTGGGCCAACCCCATATTAAAGCTTATGTACAGTGGTACCTTGGTTCTCGAACTTAATCCGTTCCGGACTCCCGATCGAATCCTAAAAAGTTTGAGTTCTGATCGAATTTTCCCCATAAGAAATAATGAAAAACCATTGTTTCCTGGCCCCCCAAAATTATACCTAAATATGTTTTTTTTTTTTTTTTTTTTTACATTTAAACACAAAATGAACAGGATAAAACAAGAACAGCATTTTTTCTTAATGGTTTCCAAAACGATAAAGGTCTTATCCCAACATTACCCCTGTCCTGCCCCGATAGTCTGCTCCTTACGTGTGCCACGCCCCCTTGTTAACCTCGTGTGGGATCCCCATGTGATCAGCTGTTTCTGGTTGTTGTCATTAGTACTCTGTATTAAGTCCGCGTTTCAGTTTGTTTCCCCAGTCCGGTCATTGGGTGCGTTCGACTTGCTTACAGCACTGGTTTAAAGCAACGCATTCTGATCCTGATGTAATGCATTACGGTTAGATGCATTGTGATCTCTCAAACTGGTTTGTTCGACTTTCAAGAAATTCGAGTTCTAGTGAGTTCGAGAACCGAGGTACCACTGTATTAAGAATGGGATGTCGTTAAAATCCATGTGTGTGTAAAGGCAGGTGTCCCAATACTTTTGCCAATATAATGTATACTGTATATGTTCTGCAAACTCCAACCTGGTTCTTCTTTTTATCTCATTAATAAAGAGCGTCTTCCTTGCTTCTAGGAACCTGATACAAACTGTCTTAGCTGTGCAATTAACACCTGCACTTAATTTTTTCCATTCCTTTTGAAGGTCACTTGATGCCATCCTCCAATTCATGAGAAATGGTTGGATAAGTTAAGGGGCATTAGAAAGTGGCTTCTGTCATTTACCTGCTTGGTTTCTGGTCATTCCCAGTGTCTCTAGTCTTGCTTCACCTTATTCTTGTGTACTGCTGTCTTGGTAATTTTGAACCTGGAAGCAACCTGCTGCTCAGTGTAGCCATCTGCCAGCAGAACCACGATTAAACCAGGATTTAAAAATGCAGATTTGTTTAAAAACATAGTCTCAGTTTTTTTCTGTGGCTGTATGCTAAATACACATGAATGACAGGGCATACTGACTCCATGGGCTTGGCATAAATAACCACATGTTAATGCAGGATTAAGAACCACTAACATGTACATTAACATTTCATTTGTACAGGGATGATGTGATTCACTTGGCATGTATAATTCATTAGAAATGGCGGCCATTCGAAAAAACAATCAGGCCCAGATAAATAATCACTGGAGTGGATAAAACGGTGCGTGCCCGGTGCAGTGTGAGATCAGCGGGGGCCGCCTGCAGCCACTTCAAGTAACCCTCCCTCCCCACCCAAGCATCTCAAGTCTTATTTAGTTAAGATTTTAATTAAACAATTATTTACACACATTGCAGTCAAAAAGTAAAACAAACGAGGCAGAGGCACTTTTATAAAATTTTACTACAGATGTATCTTAGCGCCCCCCCGCTTCTGGATGGTGAACTCCTGCGTTTGAAAGGCCATTGTCACATACAGTAAATGCCATTGTCACATAAAAAAATGCAAAAGCTTTACGATTTTGCAAATGCAATGTCAGTGCTAATATTGTGTTGAACACCATATATTGAAGCTTTTTTTCTAGTCATCCAAAATTTGTTTTAGCACTGGAAACATTTGTACTGAGATTGGATTTTTATTACTCCTTAATTAATCTTGGGTTTTTCTGCTTGACTCTGTTTAGATTTTATTTCTCTATGTATACAATCATACTGGAAGCATTAGTAGGATAATGCTTTATTGTTTTTTTGTTTCCAATGCAGACAGAAATGTGGCTTAGGTTGTCCCGAAAATCTTAATTCCTGGAAATGCAGGCAAACAGTCAAGGTATCTGTGTTGTTAAGGTGCCTGTGCCTTCTGGGGTGAGCAGAAATATTCTCTGTTATGCACATTGCTGCAGTATCTCACCGCACAGATATTTCTCCTGGTGCCATAATCTTTAATGGTTGCCCACTGAACTGGTCAGAAGAGAGACCCTCCCAAGCAGAAAGTCATTATTTTATTATAGATATTTAGCTGCATTGAGAAGATTTATAACAACAGCACATGGCCTCAGAGTGAAATGTCCTCCTGTATCCCGGCACGGGGAGAGATGTGGTTTAATAAAAAAGCGGACGAGGATTACTTGGCGGATCTTGGAACCGGGACATCCACTTCCCGTAATGCACCGATATCATATCAGCAACAATATACAGCAGTTAGTGCTCAGCTAAACCCCTGCTCAGCATTAAGGAGATCATATTTTGACTAGGCAGGAAGCTTTAGGGCATTAATGTCTACAGCTTGGTCATCATCACAGTCTGGAGATGCCGGAGCCACTAGAGGTTAGAGATGGTGGATTTGCTAGATCCTGGAGGTGTTGGAACTTCTAGAGCCTGAAGATGCTGGAGCTTCTAGAACCTGGAGATGCTGGAGCTTCTAGAGCCTGGAGATGCTGGAGCTTCTAGAGCCTCGAGATGCTGGAGCTTCTAGAACCTGGAGATGCTGGAGCTTCTAGAACCTGGAGATGCTGGAGCTTCTAGGACCTGGAGATGCCTGAGCCAGTCCATTTTCTGATCCTGACTTAGGTTTCTGATGTCCTGCTACTTTGACTTGCTTTATCTGATTCAATTTATACTATCAACATGAAAAGACAGCTCAGCCTGCTTCAACACCTCTATACAGATGAATCTTTTAAAGGTGATTTCCAGCAGGCTGGAACTAATGACGGATAGTCCACTGATTTTTGTTCCCCAGTGTTGGTTATGAAAGTTTGCTATTTTTAATCAAATTAAATCTGGCTCATGAAAAAGTTAATTTAGAGGTGTGTAAATAATACAGTAGCTTGGCTCCAGAAATATTAAGGTTCCTATTTGAACAGGGACATGAAAAGCAGAGTAAAGTCAAAATAAATCACAACTATAAAGGTTATCGAGGGTAATAAGATGCTCATAGCATACAGTCAGACACAGAGACTTTCTGGTAATGGGTGAAAAGCTAGCAAGGTCTGATGTTCACTGTGATTGGTTAAGTAGGGCACCTTTTTACACTTCAGTGAGTAAACAAACAGCATGTTTAATAATGTATCACAGGCACACATTTACGGTATGCACTGTTTTGCTTGCCAGGAGCTGATTGTCGACTTATCTTCCTGTTCCCCTTAGTTTGATTGTTGTTTGTTCTTATACGTAATTGAAAAAGGGAGAAAACTTAACAGAACTAATAACAGGGGGAGAGTTTGCATTAAATTTTCATTTTGGCTCCAGCAGGACCCTACAAGTGAGCCACAATCAAATGCTGGATTGAGGTCTAAAAGCTTTGGTCTTCTTCTGGCATAGCTTCCCCTTACTGGCTGTCGGGAAGGGCTGATAACTGAGGCCATTCAGATCCTCTGTCACTGCACCAGTGTGACGAATGATACCATGCTCTGGTGAGTAAAGCAGCTGGAGTGTGGCTTAGCCTCCCATGCCAGATGCATACAACTGAGCATAAAGACGGTGTAAACAAACGCACTTAGCAGCATAGAATGGGAAATGGGTGATTTCTTTATGAGGATGGAGGGTGTCTGGGAAAGAAGAGGCAAATATTTACAGCCCATAGCTGTACAGAAAGCATGGAAAGATGGTGCTTCCTTTATGCCCCCCCACTCACCCATTCGTAAATAAGACGTCGGAAGATGGACAGATTGATGGTTATATATTAAATATAATATTTTTATGCTGCGAGAGAAACCATTCCCAGTCTCAGTGTGAAACTGAATATGGGAACATAGAGCAGCTCATAGAAATCAAACATAACAATAGGCTCGCCAAACGTCTGTCACCTGATGTTCGGTTTGCTCACTCCATTATTCGCTGTACACTCAGATTCAGCTGCTGCATAAACCAATCAGAAAGAGACATTAAATACTCCGAAAAGGTGGCAATCCCTCATTTATTTAATCAGGCACAAAAACATATAAACAGAAACAGCCCATGTCCCTGACTCACAGAATGGGGATATCTGCAGGGTCCATTTAGCGTTTTGAAGAGTTTGTTGCTGAGACCGACCTCAGCCCTCTGGGACATGTTCAGAAACCACAGGAAAGAACAGAGCGGGGAGAAGCCTTCCTCCTGCTTTTTATACGTTTTAATTAGAGTTCATTTGCATATTAAATGAATTTTGCTCTCATTAATTTTCCCTGGGGAGCTAAAGGGATACTCATGGCTGCCTCATTCAGCTCCTTCTGTGAGCAGGGTATATCCCATAATTCCTGTATTTACTCATGTTCTTTAAGAGACCCTGTTATCTCATAAACCTGGGTGGGTCTCTCATTGATGCATCTATGAATGTTTTTTTTATTTGATGGGATACTCAGCATCTGCTAAGTGTCACACACGCACACACACACACACACACACACACACACACACACACAAATATGTATAAACAAAGCAAACTCGTCAATGTCATAAATATATGAATGCATGAATAAAGTGTATCAGAGGAAAGCCTTTTTAAATTTGTATCACTGGTCATTTCCACTCAGTTGTACAAAAAAAGTCTGCAAAATAAAATAATGAATGTCTGACTGATTCATTTTAAATGGAACTTGACTGAAGAGCACCAGGATATTCCAAAAGGTTCTGGCTGCAGACCTCACCTGTAAGGAAACCTTATCTGACAGTAAATCTTGTCAGAGTAAGGAAATGACTTAAATGAGGAATATGGAAAGGAAGGACACATTGAATTGTTTAGAGTTAAAGTGGGTTTGTGTTTAAGGCTTCTGTTAGTGCAGTGTTTATTAATACAGTGTTAAACTAAAGAAAACACTACATATGTATTGTATGATGCAAATTAAACTATGCCCTGTTTATATCGGTTAATTATGCTTGATTCATCACTGTCTAAGTTTTCTTTAGATTGAACTATGCAAAATACAGCATGAATAAGAAAATATTACAGTAGTCGTGTTTACCTAGTAGCCCTATGAAATCCTGTGGTTGTCAAAACATTTCTAGCTGAGAGATCTCAGAGGAAACACGATTGTGTTCTGTCACACATAGCTTGGCCAGCGCGTAGGCATTAGCAGGACAACGAGAATGACCAAACCAGCAAGCACTGTGACCCAGGGCATCACAAGGGAGAAGATAAAGGGAATGAAACACCAGAAAGAAAAAGCCCACAGGGGGGAGGGACATTTCCAGTGATCTTAGTGCTTGCTCATGCTAACAGTCGCAAAGCCGCCCACATACACTCATGTCAAGCCTCCTCACCGCGGCACTCTCTACACTTCCAATGTGAAGTTAATCCCCTCTCTGCAAACCATTTGTCAGTGCTGTCAGAGAAGAGCACACACCCCTCACAGGCAACACGCAGCAGCAAAAGGCAGCAAATACAACTTAAGTTTACTTGACCACATTTGGGCCGGATAATGTTGTGGGCTGGGTAACTCAATAAGCCTACTCAATAAAGCAGTATCATAGTCCAAAAAGTCTCCTTCAAAGCATTATTGTGGTCGAGTCAGACTCCTTCAAAGCCGTGTCATAGATCTGTTTAACTTATCTTTATCAAATTTGCTCTTGTGCATAAATTGAAAATAAGAGTGAAAATGTTCATCAGGGATCAACGCCTAAAACAGTTTTATTATTAATGCCTTCTCTGTATAAAGGAGTGATCTTTATCTGGGCAAATTCATTTTTTTCCACTGTGGACTTACTTTTCCACAGCTATTTAGAAATTTCAGATTGAAATGCTGTCCGTATTGCTTCAGAAACGGTCAGTGTCTGTAGGGCACCAAGAGACTGATAAAAATGGTCTAATAAGCATTTAACTCCCAAAACACTGTATATCACGTTCAAGTGATGTAGTATTTCAGTTATTGGACGCAGGCATGTAGCTACGTAGTAAAATTACAGGTTTGAAACCCCCCGATATTTGTTTTCTCGGAACCAGGTATATCACCAAGTAATAAAATAAGTTTAAACCCCCCTCAATTTTCTGGACCTCCTTGAATTTCATTTATGGCTACAGGGCTTTAAGCACAGCCCAGCTTGTCTGCCATTTTCACTGTGTTTCCCCCCCCCTTGATCTCCAAGAGGCCGCTGTTACAGAACCAGCACCCCATTCGAACGTGCTTAAGCAGGCCGGCCCATGATAGCTGTTGGTTCTTTCAACTCATTTGAAGCCCTTACGAGCAGAAGTGAGATCTTCAGATAAATGGCACCTCTGAGCTATCAAAAGAGAATCAGATAAAATATCAAAAGGTGAAAATTGCAGTGGAAAGTTACCCCGATCCTCTCAGAAGGTAAAAATCACATTAATGTGAGGCTAAGTACCTTCAATTTTAAATGTCAATCGTTAGAAAAAGGCCCGTTACCAGGACCCAGAGGTATAATTTGAATTAGAATGTTAATGTCCATAGCTTATACCACCTAATAAAACAGTAGAATGTCAGAAAGACACATTCACTGTCATTTATGCTGATATCCAGCACATATCTCCTGGTTTTGTGCATCTTCCTGCAATCTTAACTAGCCACTGCTAGCAAGGCAAAACACCAACAGAAACACGAGACGGGAATTATACGAGAAAGCAGCCCGAGGACCAAGACAGAAGCACAGATTCAGCAGGTGCGTCGGAACCCACAACCAGAACCCTCACCAGCAAATGTCCCTAAATAATCCTTTGGCACAAGTGGATGCAATCAAGCTGAAAAGCCCAATCAGATAATCACCCCCCAACAAACTTAAAAAAAATAAAATAAAATACACCTTTTATATTCCACTCTCCCAACTGTGGTTTATTTAAAAAAATAAACAAAATAAGTAAAAAGCTAAGAATAGCACACACAATGCACCATGTTAAAAATGATGAGTAAATAAATAATGTTTAATGGACTGCAGCTCTTGACCTTTTCCTGTGAACAAACGATACTATTCCTACCCCACTAACGGTGCAATAGGACACCAGCAGGCTTCTGCACTTCAGTCCCATATCTGGAAAAGCTTTTAAAAGTGAATTTATTGACAGTGTGGTAGATTGAAGTCAGCAAGTCTTGTAATACACACTCGCATTTCACAGGCTCTCTTTGCTTTTATATCTAAAATCCAGCTATTTAATGCATTCGATTCATGTTAATTGCCTAGATTTGCCTATTCTTTATCTATTATTAAGCACTTAATGTGATAACTAAACGTGTAATGAAATCCAGAATTACAAAGTATTACACAGATAAAAACAGAAATAAATTTATCTCCTTCGAATAAAAGAGTGCAAGACAGCTAGAAATAAACAGCAATTTGTTCACTGTTGTCACTTGCGTGTTGATGTCGTGGGGACAGAGATTAACCAGAAACTGCAACAAACACTGGTGGTTTAAGCCAGTTTCTGGTAGCGGTTTGAGGCAGCCTTGGGGAAACAGGGAAGGAGCTGATTTACACTCCTACCCATCTCCCCCAGTGAGCTCAAAGCGCTTTGCAATACTGCTTACCTCCATTGGCCAACTCCTGTCAGCAATGCATGAGGATAAGGAAATATCGAACCTTTAGCTCAGCGAGTTGAGCAGTCTGTGATCCCAGATGGATGGGGAGATCCGGTGGAGTCTCATTAAGGTTGGAGACAAAGTGTATTTCGGTAGATATGTTTGGGAGCAATGACCAAGCAATCATTGGCTCTCAGGTAAAAGAGCAGCTCAGTAACAAGTAGAGTTACATTCATTTTGCAGTTTCCTTCCATTTTTCACCAGTGGCCAGTGTTGCAACACTAGGTTTGACACTGGAAGCTGAAAGACAGATGGAGTCCAAACGAACTCAGACGGATCACATTGGGTTTATTCAGGAAGCTGCTAGCACGATAAAACGGCTGGTCCAGCTCACCCCATCGAGAGGAATGTTAACAAGACTCATACGAAACCAAGAGTAAACGATGAAAGCTGTGTACCCCTTCAGAAATGGCCTGAGTACACTGTCATTTTCTGTGAGCCTTCACAGCTGGGCGTTTACCGGAATGATCTGGGGGAAGCTGCTCGCTCAGGGCTAGAATAGCAGGATGCTTTATGCAGGCCTACAGAGATGGATCTGATGCGGTTTAGCAGAGGCACCAAACGCACTACAACCCGGTAGGACCCAAAAGGCCAGAGGAACAGCGAGTAATATGATTGTATGGTGAGGTAAGCAATCATTAGGGAAAGGAAATGAAGGGAAAAAAGGTCAAACTATTCAACTTGCCAAACAGAATTGTATTGTGTGAAACATAATGCTTCTTTAATAATGTCACGTTCTCCTTCCTAACGTCATCAGCTGGATTGATTGAGGTTAATTGTGCCCTGTGCTTTTATTTGACTGAGCAGAAACTTTAAAAAGGTCAGGCTATGCCGTAGTCTGTTTCCACCCCATAGGCCTTTCTGGAGTGTGTTTGTGCTCACTGTGAGGATTTACATTTACAGGAAAAGGATCCCTGGTACCGAAAGCAATTGCTGATCATTCCTCCTTATCAAACACAGCTGACACGCAGGCTCTGAACAGACAGTTTTAACCCTGACCGTGTCCTTACCCAGTGCGTGAGAGGTTTTAATGGGAACTAAGATGAGCAGCGACTGGATTCTTGTCATGCATCTAAGTAACTGCAAGGTGGTGACCCTTCTGAAGCACGTCACGTTTTCATTTGCATAATCCCTGCCAACATCACAGTCAAAATGCCCCTTTCATTAATTTCGTATAAACCCTTGTAGGCAGCAGTTTCATACATTGTTGCACTTCTTAATTGATTATTGAACATAAAACCTCATTCTTCTTCATAATAATAATATTATATAATAATAAATAATAATAATAATAATAATAATAATAATAATAATAATAATAATAATAATTATTATTATTATTATTATTATTATT
>JAODLC010000001.1:52576647-52624305 GCA_026781145.1 Hippopotamyrus pictus
AAAAAATGTGGGCCCTTTCCATCAGACCCCCCCCCCCCCCCTAGTACAGGCTTAGCCCCTTCATTTCATAAATCTCTAGTGACACACTTGCTAGGCAAGAACAAATCTTCATATCCAAGTCGGACAGAGATGAAAGACATGGATGCATATTCAGGCTTTGCCCAAAGCGCCAGCATGACTCGGGGCAGAGTCTTGGCTCTGTGATCCAGTTGAAAGAGCCTGAACAGCTTATTACTCTGAGTAAGTATGCTATGTGAATATGTTGTTTGACACAAGGCGCTCACCCAGCGATCAGTCAGGAGGAGCATTCAGCTCCCCTCTCAGACATGTTATAGGGCATGATACAAGCCGTTTCTTAAACAGAAATCAATAAACGATCTTTAAACTTTGCACCTTTAAAACTGTGAGGATGGGATTCGTTTAACCACACAAATCTGGGCAGACACAGAGTCATCAATGAACAGGCCAATAGCCGTTTTGGGGTCCCACTAGGCTAACATATAAAGCTTTGAGGATTACTTTCCTAAGCTACCAGTGAAAAAGGTGAATGAAAATGTCACCTAACATCTGAGTAACTGGAGACGGTTTGGGTTAATCAAATGTTTGACTGAAGAATGGCATGGAGAGATACGGATGATGTCCAAATGCTATAGGGAGGATGACACTGGCTGTGGAAAGAAGTCATTATCCATACGGTCCTGAAGAGTCACATCATGCCATATTATCAGCCATTAATATGCTATGGTCTTTGAAATAGCGGAAAGGTTGTGGTTATGCTATTACCTGTCCATGACTAAAGCTTTTTTCTGCAAATGTAATCATGTGAAATGTATAAGATTGGATTCTGGGGACAGAAGTACATGCAGAACATTCCAGCACAACAACTGAAAGATTTTTTATGTAGTTTAATATGCACAACTTCACCTTGTAGCTGCTGCTTGAACAATCATCCGTGTCACACCCTGACAGATGCATCAATTTACATATTATTCTAGACAGTAGAAAGAAACAGGGTTATGTAATGTTTTTCTTTAATCAGTAAATGCTTGGATACATCTTCAGCCTTCGACTGATATTTCTAAGAAGCATGGCATGTAAATTTGCTGTCCTTTCACTGCTGACGTTTCTGTGACAGCGGCGATCGAACGCCTGATGTTTCTGCGGGATTAGGTTTAATCGACAGGGAGCTGCAAATCCAGGTCATTACTGAGAATATTTGGGAAGCAGAGATAACGGGCTTTGAAACATTTGAGGGTTCAGCATGACTGGATCCCTTTCACATTTTCCACTAAACAGAGATCCCATAAAAGCATAAAGGGCACGTTATCAAACACACAGAGATTTCAAATTTGCTCAGTTTGGCAGCAACGACAACCCAAGACAGCACGTGTGGTGAAATCAATTTTTCAGAGAAAACATGTAGAAATGAGCGAGGTCCGTGGAAGAATGAAAGTAGAGTTGTTTTCCATGTAAAATGCAGAATATATTATTCCACCAGTCGAATACCAAACTGTCGATCAATGGTTTAGCCTCAGGACCCACGGCCCTACGTTTTTTGTTTGTATTTACTTATCAATTTCACCAGAAAAATGAGGGACTGGAAGTAAAACAAAATAAAATTATACCCAGGATGACATTGCGCATTGCATCCACGAATGTCCGACGTTACAAGAAAAAAATTCAAATTTTTTTAGCTACATAATCCGTGTGAGCCACCGGTTGAAAACCACTAGTTTAAAGCAAAACACAAATGAGTAAATAACATTGATTCTTTTTTGGTACATAATTACATCTCACTGGAAGAAATGATGAGCCAAGTGAAAATCAGGGAATGAAGCAGCACCTTCAGCCAGCTCACTAAATACTGTGAGATCAGTCTGTAAGCTGCACTTGTGGATTATTTTGATTACCATTTGGAATGAATATATATGTATTTTTATTATATACAGTGTGATAGATTTCTTCAGTGAAACTTCAGATTCTTTTGGTTGAATGATGAGGCAGGTTCCTTAAGCTTAAGCAGTTTATTAAGACAGAATGAAGATGTTACAGAAAGATGTTTCACATGGCTGGTTCAGTGTCTGTCTGTATCTGTCTCTGCCCCCACTGAGGGAAGCTGGCCCTTTATCTATGGTCTTCGTACAGACTCCAGGAGCCAGGGGGTCAACTGGCCTTGGTGAGAGTAAGTTGTATGAGATAGGCAAAGAACATGATGAGCGAGTAGCAAGGACAGAAAGAAATATAAAAATGAGAAATATGAAAGCTATAAATTAATGAACTAAATGAACATAATTAAATAACTACAAATTAACTAGGGAAATCCCTCAGTACTCAAACTCATTAGAACTCCAATTAAAAGTTGAACCAACCAGTTCGAAAAAAAATGACCTATAACTCAATCTGAATCTCAGAAGTCGAATCGTGAACGCTGACCTAAGAGAACTTGTACATGCAGGGAAATGAGTCACGCGGCACGTCTCAGTGGAAACAAAGGGTAATGCTTCAGTCTCAGCCTCGCATTCGCTGTGATATAGCATCGTGCTTGTTTACACTAGATAAATACATATATTTAGACAGTAAAATACATTTAGACAATGATAGACAGTAACAGTAATTATATAATAAAATACATTTAAAAATAAATATTTCTTATTAATTACTTTAATATCATTAATATTACACCATTAATACATTTAATTATAATAATACTGTTGTGCCGAGCGGGGACGTAACGGAGACAAAGGCGCAGACGTCAGGGTATCAGGGAATACGGGGTTTAATTACAGGTAAGGCAGGCAAAATGCAGATGGAAAAAACAATGACCAAAATGGGGAAACAAACTGAAATTCGGACTAAATACATAGGACTAATAACAACAACCAGAAACAGCTGATCACACGGGGATTTCACACGAGGTTAACGAGACACTTTTTTTTTTAACTTTACACATTGTTTGGATACATTTATTTTCTTACTTTACAAATTACTATTTTGATAAATGTGCTTAGATGTGTTTAGTACAGCATATGCTCTTCTTATTTTATCCCGTTCATTTTGTGTTTAAATGATAAAAAAAAAACATATTTAGGTGTTGGCACAACAGGTGTTATGCGTTATTACTTTGGAGCGGTTATTATTCGAAAAGAACGAACCTGCAAATGTCTCAACTGACCAATCAGAAGCAAGCATTCCAGAGAGCCGTGTAATAAATAAATATAAGAAATATCCAATCAGTTGCATTTCTGAGGACAACTTCTCCAAAGTGGCATTCAGTCCAGATAAACAATATTTTCTATTGTTTTAATCTCTCCCTTCCCTATCTTATGGAGTTGTTGTTGGACTGGCACTGTTAGCATAGCCTTGTCTTATGTTTGTATTGTATTAGGTATTACTTGTATAAATTGCACAAAATTCAATTGTTTTCAAATGTGCTTTAAATTTACTTACTTACCAAAAAAAAAAAAACAAATGAGAAAGGTCAGTGGAGAATGACCACAAGTCTGAGTTGACTTGAGTTAGGGTGGACTGCATAAATGGTATATACAGTACATCGGTATGAATTTTCCCTAAGGTATGGATTTTTACAGTACCGTGCTAACTGGTAGAACAGGCTTCATCATTATCAGCCTGCACTAGCGAATCGTATAGAAAACATTTGAGCCCATGCTGCTTAAAGGAAGTAATGGCTGAATGTGCCACACATAACAAAGAGAAGCTGGTTAAAATACCAGTGAAACTTCCATTATATGGAATTGATTTGGATTAATAAAGGCAGACAACAAGCAGAAAACCATATAATCTGCAAATCATGTTGGGATAGTTATACAAGCAATCTTTTCTATCACCTTAAAGCACGCCCTGCTGTACTTGAAGTCAGTTTTAATTTTCAGTTTGTGCAGCTTGATTTTATTTCATGTATAAGTGATTTTCAGAGATAGAAGTTACACGAGGACAGGTTTTGTATTTTTTTATTTATTATGGAAATTTGTTTTGCACAAAAAATATTCTTAAAATATCTGTATTCAATGTGAAATATCATAGCAGTTTTCATACCAGTGCCTTACCCATTCGGAAATATTTGTATTGAAATTTTAAGAAAAACCAATACGAATGATATTGTAGGAATTATTAGCTCAGGTAAATTTTAATATCTCCACCATTATGTTTCGAAATTAATTAAATTAAAAATAATTATTAATTAATGATGATTATTAATTAATTGTTATGCCGAATGGTATCTCTGTGAGTCTGTTAATGTGAGACTTGCATGGGATTCAATAATTACCAATATCACTTATAACCTGGGTTAGAAGGCTCGTCCAGCGAGCTGCATCACCAGGTAATGTAAACGATCGGTAGCAATTAAAGCTCCACTCACGGCCGATGAGAGAGAGTCTCGCGATATTTCAGGCGAGTTTGAGGTTTCAGAGCTCAGTAGCCAGATCGCACAGAGGCAGGCGAGCACTCAATGAACGGAGGCTGAAGTTGTGTAAAAGACATGCGTTTATTCCTAACTAACACTACAACGAACAGACTACTAAGACAGGCATTACACCTAACACAAACAACAAACACAAAATAACGGAATAGAAGCAGACAGAATGTAATTATGGAAATGCAATGACCAGATTTAAATGAGTAAAAGGGAAATACTGTTCTGCAAAGCAAACACAGTTTGTGTTTTGGAGGTGTCTGTGGCAGTCCTTTTGGGACTTATGACCAGACTGATTCCCCTTTACTGATAATTTTCATTAAGCTGGTGTAACCTTTGATACATACACTTTCATGGTAACAACTGACCAAGAATCAGGAGTAATTTTCCATCAGTTTTACACCAAACATGCCGTATCAGCCTAGCGGTTCACACCTCATACCATCTGTATTAGTTAATTAATTAACAATTACTTATATATGTTACTGACTCACATCAGTATATGGTATAGTTGTTTTGGGTTGCACCTCAACAGATGTTACACTTTGTACAGACATTACATTACATATTCACATTCAAACCGCACATCTTACCCTTAGATAGGCGTGGCCGTTAGTTTGTGGTAATACCAATTTAAATTGCACATCCGCGAACAACATATTTTGGTTGGTGTGGCTTATCCCAACTGATCTGCTCCCCAGAATGGATAATGTACACCTTAATTCAGTTCTTTTAATGTGGAATAGCAGGACAAAGAAATGCTAACAGGCCAAAGATGAGATAAGGGCAACAGAGGAATGTGGAAGAAAAGAGGGGGTTTGTTAAACAAAGAAAGAAGAATCTCTGAAAGTTAGGACAAACTGAGATACCTGGTTACACTATTTAATTTTCAAGATTATATTTCTGGTATAACCATAAGAACATATATGCAGTGGTAGCTATACATATTTATTTATTCAAATTTATATAAGTGTTTAGGTGTGAGGGGTAAAATAGGTGATACTCCGTGAACATGGTTATAAGGGTGGCACACAAAACACTAAGATTGTCTAAGGACAAACATAACCAATATATTGAGACTAGCAATCATAAGCAAAGAAATATACAGGGTATACAAAAGCCGACTTAGAAGAAACCTTCTTTAGGGTGTTGGCCTGTTGGGTGAGTGGTATGTAAGGCAGGATGTCTGGGGAGGGGGTTGCGTGCCAAGTCGAGGGACCCCTATCCTTGAGGTTCACTCTGCTGTTCGTAGGTCCTTAAATCTTTGGGCCATAAAAGTTGAAATCCTCCCTTGTTATCTGTGTGTGTGTGTGTGTGGGGGGGGGGGGGTCACTAGCCCCCCTTTTGTGCCTAGGCCAGCGAGTACCTCTCGTACCAGGGTAGGCCTTGTCTTAGGCCACCTGGAATTTAAGCTCTGTCATATGTGCATGTGTGATCCTACAATATACAGTGGAGAAATTCATTGGTCCCTTCCACAAAAAAAAAAAAACACAACTATTTCTGAAATAACTTGAAATGGACAAAAGTTTAATGGCATCCCTTATTGCTTATTCCATATTTAACACAAATCAAATTTTGCTTTTGATTATGATTCATTATTCAGTTGAATATTTTATATAACTAAACAAATGAAAATGGCACAGACAAAAAATATGGCATCCTTAATTTAATATTTTGTGGCATCACATTTTGCAGCAATCACTGCCAACAAGTGATCTCTGTACTTCACAATGAGACGTCTGCATTTGCCAACAGGTAGTTTGGCCCACTCTTCCTGAGGAAACTGCTCAAGCTGTCTCAGGTTTGAAGGGTGGCATCTCCACACTGCAATTTTCAGATCTTTCTATAGATGTTCAACTGAATTGATCTTGGCTCATGGAGGGCCATTTAAGAATAGTCCAATGTTTTTTTTCTCAGCCATACTTGAGTGCTTTTAGCTGTATGTTTTGGTTCATTATCCTATTGGAGAACCCATGACCTGCGACTGAAGCAGGGCTTTCTGATACTGGGCAGTATGTTTCTCTCCAGGATGCCTTCGTAGTCTTGAGACTTCATTGTGCCCTGCACAGATTCAAGGCTCCCTGTGTCAGAGGCAGAAAAGCAGCCCTAAGACAAATCCAAGCCCCCTCCATGTTTCACAGTAGGTATGGTGTTCTTTTCTTTTAAAGCTTCATTTTCCCTTCATTTCCTTTCCTTTTTTTATGTTTTTCTGTCAATAGTGGAGCCCTCCCTTCTTCCATGGAGCCCATTATTGTTCAAAATGCAAAGGATTGTGACATACCTTGACCTTGGAGCTCTTTTTCGACCCTCCGCACTATCCTTCTGAACAACCTTGGGCTGCATTTCCCCTTGCAGCCACGTCCTGGGAGGTTGGCTACAGTCCCATGAACCTTATAACTTTTTAATAATATTGGCAACTGTGGTCTCAGGAACATGAAGCTGCATGGAGATGGTCTTATAACCTTTACCTTTAATATGGTTATCTATAATCTTCTTTCTGAGCTCCTCTGACAGCTGTCATTTGTTTTCTCTGGTCCATGTTCAATGTGGTGCACAAAATGATACCAAACACAGTGACATGTTCTTTCCCTCTGAAAAGGTTGGTGGCTGATGAAAAGCCATTGCACCAGTGATATTTAGTTTGAAACGTGACTATAATGCAAGGATGAACAGTCTCTTTAGGGGTACCAACAAATCTGTCCATACTAACTTAGCATACTATCTTTATCTTTGTAAAATAAACAACAAATCATTTCTTTTCACAACTGTATTGGTTTACTCCATCACATACTAAAGGCATGCAGGTGACAATTGCTTTTTAATTTTTTACTTTTCAGAAGAAGCATTGTTTTAATAAGCTATTAGGCTACCAACAAATGTGTCCATGTCTGTATACCATTATTGCCAGTGCTCTAAATTAAATCTTGATATAAATTTTGCCCGTACTGTCAAGCCCTAAGCTCAGTACAACAGGGGTGTGCAGAAAGGCTTCTGTGAGTGCACAAGTCCTAGAGTCTTGAAGTAGCGCAGGAAAAAAAAACTGTGAAGTTTACAGTTAAAATTTTATTATTTATAGTTCCACTATAAAGTTTACACTTCAACCATGAATGTTTCAGAGTAAAAATGCGAACTTTTGGTTTATGTTTGGTTTAAGTTCATGGTTACCTCTTCAGGTGTTTGATATAATTATGACAGATCAACTAAGAACATGATATAGTCGAACTGTGAAGTTCACATTTTTAAGACAAAAAGTGGTCCTCCCCGGCCATGTGTACCTAATAAAGTGGGTCCTGTCCAGTACTATGTATGGGTACCTGAAAAAGAGGCCACTGTGTGTCTACTGATGGGTAGGAAAGGTGTTTCACAACAGCCATCAATAAACAAATATGAAGCCTTAAATGAAATATTTCTGCAAGCAAATGTTTTCATCCGTGGCACATGCACAGTCCCCCCCAACATGCACACACACACAGCACCGCCCACTCTGCTTTCTACATAGGTCTGTGTAACATTTTCCCATTAACCTCAAACAAGAAAAGAACGCGGACAATATAAAAGCGATTTGACAGTGGCGCTGTTCGCATTTTCGGTGCGCGCGCGGCTTCCGCATCTCACAAAAACGCGCTTAAACATAGACAGCAGGCAACACATTCATCACGCACGTGATTAGAAAAACAGGGCTGTCAGTCTCCTTTTTTAATAATAAAAAGAGACAATTAAATGAAAGAAAAGCGTCTGCAGCTCGTCGGAGTAAGAGGGAATATTTTATATTATTATTATTAAAACCAGCACCTTATAATAAATTAAAAAACGAAACAGTTATAAGTATATAGTTCTTCAGGTGTTGAAATGCATTGTGGATTCTTACGACCGTACCGGAGTGAACAGCCATTATGTTAGATGTAGCGCACTATAGTTGTGAGGCTATTCTTACAGTCACTTATAGGCTCTCTATGCACTATGATTCATGCCACCTTACATGGTGTAACGCTACGGCGGAAAGGATCCCAATACCAGCGAACTGCTTGGCGATTAAATACAGTTTGGTCGGAGTTTTAAATGGACATTTTAATCTAGTTTAATGTTAGTTAAATACAGATGAGAGTAAAAATGTTCCAGTCTTCAAAACGTGTTACAGTACAATATCTTAGCTTGGATTGAAGTGTCTAAGAAGGTTTTAAAGTCCACATAAACATATAACAAGCATCACCAACTCTTGATTTGTTCATTAATACCGTTAACAGTGGTAGTCTTTTTGGACTATTTACGGCTCCATCAACCCCCACCCTCCGCTAACTGATACCGCGGGGGAGAGGGGGGGGAGGGGTGGTTGGAGAGCTGAGCAAAAAATTAATTGAATTATACAAGGTGTGAATTCTGGTGTCAGGTATTCCTGGTGATTTTAATTAGCACTTAAAATGAAGTCTAACTTTTGTGATCCATTTGCAGTTTTTTTCCCTTACCAAAAACAGGAGCATCTTGGCTTGACATCACATTTGATTTAATAATTAAAACACATCTATCCAACGTGTTACAGATGTTTATTTTTGTCTTCTTATTTTTCTTTTTGTAAAGCAATGGACATACTTTCGAAATTGAGCTGTTTATACTCAGACACCAAACCCTGCTTCGTCCCTCCTGTCTGAAAGCTTCATTAGAGTGGCTGGCAGCATCTCAGCACAGAGTAAATAACTTCATTTAGAGGTGATATTGGGTGGGGGGGGGGAGCTGGCTGTCAGGGGAAGGACTTAAACAGATTATCCATATCAATGTGCTCAGCCTATATGTCTTTATCAGCAATTTGTATATATTGTTATGCTCTGTTTTGCTTAGTGCGCAGTAAGCTGGGTCAGCGCTCAGTACTGCTTCCGTCTTTGCTGACGTGTGATCAGGCCAGCAGTGTAGGCAGCTTCAGCCAGGGAGCAGGTTAGAGACGGCCATACCAATGCAGGCTCTGGTAATCCTGCATCTCCATAGGGGGCCTGACAGGTAACGGCAGTGTTTACCACCACTCAAACTACTAAATATTAAGCAAATGCACTTCTCTTTTCGGAGATGCTAAAGCGGCATGGTCTGCTAACGAGGTAGTTTTTGCTAACCAGCTAGATACAAATTTCTGACGGCTGGCTATTTTGTTTAAAACCTCTGATGATGAATTTTGAGTGGCACCCCAGAAACAACAAAGTAGCCTCCTGATGATGGGCAGAGTAACGTGTGGAAGTCAGTACCCACTCAAAGGGGTTTTCATGTTAGAGTAAAGCACTCATTGCCACATTATTACACATGCCTCTGTGGCTGCCTCAGATTCATTATTTCATATTTATTCATCCCTGTCAATTAGCAAAGTGCACCGGCGACAAAGCTGGCTCCAGGTCGGACACACGCTGCTGTGCTCTTTCATCTGCATCCATTGTTTACTCGGTGCAATCAAAGATGGCGGCTGCTATTTATGTGATTTGGATTACAGTGAGAGAAGAAGGGAGAGGGCGAGCAACACAAGCACGGGGTTTGCAGCGCTTTGACATTTCCCTCTCCAGAGCATGACATTCAGAACCGTGTACTTTGGCATGCATGTGCCGAGTGCATGCCCGCACCATCCTGCCTTTTAGCATCTCCATCCATCAGCCAGAAAGCCTCATTAGAGGCACGTCATGGCCATTCTGGCGGAGCCATTACCACCACTCCGCCATGCAGGTGCATATCCGTGGGCCTCTGGAGCACCCATGCAGAGTGACCTCCTCCCCCTGCCCATTTGACAAAGCACTGCTTCAAAGCACACCCTAGGAACAGAGGGCAGTAATCTGCTTTTGGGAGAGGGTGGCACGAGGTCACCCAATGTGGCATCTTGGGATTAAGTCAATATTTAGCAGTGGAGAACCTTCCCCTGCATAGGCTGCCAGCTACTATTAGCCTGCAGTTTCACTAATGCCTCAACCACGTGTGTCATGATGGGGCATGATTGACAGCCCAGGAGGTGGTTTTCAGAACAAAGGGAAAAGCAAGTTATCTACCAACCTGGGATGGGGGGGGATTACAGCCATCCACAAGGATTCCAGGTAAACCAATCCAACACATTCAATGATCAACAGAGAAGTAGGGCACATGTATCCCTTTCATGCATGAATTATGACAACCTGAGTCAGAATTTTTTTTCCTAGGTGGTTTTATTTCTCTGAAGGGATAAAAAAAAAAAAAAACAGCTGTAAACTTTTTTTTTCCAACATGCATTTTTTCAAGAAGTTATTTACATGTCCACTTTAGTGAACCGCATGTATTTGACTTTAATCCTGGTACACTTCAAATCTGTACATGTATCCTGAGGTTCCTGCCCTCACCCACACCTTCACTCCCCAGAGTTCAGATTTTTTTTGGAATGTACTGCTTGAGTGACAGATGGCCTTTGAAGGGAATAATCTGCTCCTCAATTGCTTGAAAGTCTTCAGCTGTACACTGTAGTGACCACCATGCATGCGAGGGCTAGATGATGGACAGGTGTAGGTTGTATTTAATTACAAATACTAGGGACCAACAGGAAACAGGTGAAAGTCAGTAACAAGCACTCTACACTAGAATATACTAGGAACAAGTATTATGATACATTGCTACAAAACTAGACACAGGCAGGGATAACTATAAACACACAAAAAGCCAGGACCAATACATATGCCAATACATGAAAACAATAATACAATTAAAATTGAGCAACAAAATGTGTAACATTGTTAAGACTGGCCTCTGCTTTGCCTTGAACCCACTACGGTCGGATGCAGGGACATCAGCTGCATGCTCAGCCCAGTCAGTCACATGGCAGCCCAGGGAGCTGGTGGAAACAATCTGGTTTGCGAGAGGTGGTAAACCCTGTGAAACAGAAAGAAAAGAACATTATAACTGAATGGGGAAACAGACAGAATGGGACAAGACAGGGACCGACCCTGACAACATGCTGCTCTGAAAGCTTCTCTCTGCAAGGTCTTGCTTTGTATAGAGTTCCCTGCAGGGTCTGCATTTAAGGAATAATGAGATTAATTCACTACATATAGCCATAACATTAAAATCACCTACTTAATATTGTGTCAGTCCCCTTTGTGCCACCAAAACAGATCTGACCTGTTGAGACATGGACTCCACAAGACCTCTGAAGGTGTCTTGTATCTGCCACCAAGACGTTAGCAGCAGATCCTTTAAGTCCTGTAAGTTGAGAAGTGGGGCCTCCATGGATCAGACTTGTTTGTCCAGCACATCCCACAGATCCTTGATCAGAGTCAGATCTGGGGAATTTGGAGACGAAGGCCATTTGATCACTGCACCGGGGAGTTTAATTTTCACTACAACATTTTTAACTATCATAGGGGAAAAAATGTAGTAACTTTTGCAATTTTAATGATTATTCTTTTTAAAGATCATCTACTATATGCTTAACAATTGGATTAAAGTTTACCTCCGTTGCCTTTGCATGAGCACTGCATGCATTCTCCAAGACAATCATAGTCATTTTAATCGTTGTTGTTTTAATCGCTCCTAGTTGTGTTTAGGAGAAATTTATGTTGAACTCCTTTTTTTCGCTTTATAAATACCCCAATATTTATTACAACAAAATTATATGATGCTGTCCTAATATATTTTACAAAATAATTTATTTCTTGTCATGCCATCCGGATCTTGAATTTCTTTTTCTAACCAGATAGCAATTTAAGCTTGGAACTTTCAGTTGTTCATGCATCCATTATTATTACTTTTTTTTTACTTTGCTAATAATTGTCTTCCGAGTTTGCAACTTTTTTCAAAGACGACAGTTTTATTTTTCATGTCCTGCCCGCCGTGTCTGCCTGACCGTCCTATCTCCTCTAACAAGTCACTCCTGGTCCTCATCCTTCTTACCTCATTGTGTTAACCACTCTCAGCTGCCTCTTGTCTGCTCCCTCCTTAGTAATGTATTTAAGTGCCTCCCGGGCCTGTGTTCTCCAGATTTGTCATTAATGTCATATTGTCTGGTATCGTTTTTCAGAGACAGGCTATTTGCATAACCAATTGACAAAGAAAGCTTTTCAAATCCCACTCTAAAGTACCAAAAAACTAACCCAGTAGTAGGTTTGGCACTTTAGGTACTGGAACTTTTGGTGGTATTCTACCGGAAATCAATGTAAAAGGGAAAGTACAGAAAGTACATGACCAAAAATAAAGTACCTGGTTTGGTGCCCCAAGTCAACACCCTTTCAACTCTTATTCATGTTCTTCAATCCATTCCTGAACAATTTTTGCTGTGTGTCAGGGCACATTATCCTGCTGAAAGAGGACACTGCCATTAGGGAATACTGTTGCCATCAAGGGATGTATTTCGACTGCAACAATGTTTAGGTAGATGGTATGTGTCAAAGTAACATCTACATGAATGCCAGGATCCAAAGTTTCTCAACAGAACATTACCCGGAGGGTCACACTGTCTCCGCCAGCTTGCCTTCTTCCCATAGTGCATCCTGGTGCCATCTCTTCCCCAGGTAAACAACCACACACACCCAGCCCTCCACATCATGTGACCTGTCTGAAGTTACGCAGCCTCGTACCCAACAAGCAATGCGCTGTGTGTTCTGACACTTTTCTGTCAAAGCCAGCATTAACTTTATCAGCAATTTATGCTATAGTACCTCTCTTGTAGGATCAGACCAAATGGGTTAGCATTTGATCCCCATGTACATCAGTGAGCCTTGAACACCCATGATCCTGTCACCATTTCACCGGTCGGCCTTCTTTGGATGGTTTTGCTAGGTAATCATAACTGCATATCAGGAACACTCCAAAACATCTGCCGTTTTGGAGTAGTCTCTGACCCAGTCATCTAGCCAATACAATTTGGCCCTCGTCAGAGTCGCTCAGATCCTTATGCTTTTTGCATTTTTCCTGCCTCCAACACATCAACTTCAAGAACTGACTGTTCCCTTTCCTAAAATAAAATGTCACCCTTGACAGGTGCCATCGTAATGAGATGATCAATGTTATTTACTTCACCTATCAGTGGTTTTAATGTTATGGCTGAACTATGTAGAACTGTATAGGAGTAAAAATGCATAAGGAGTTAAAACAGAAAAAGTATGTTTAGTTACTCTTGGAAAAGAAGCCTGCTAACCAGTTAAACTAATTATAACATGCAATTATATGCATATTGATAAGATGAATGATTTCCTGCTGTATTAATTCTTTAAAGAGTTTCTGTGCTTATATTCATGTTAGATCCATTTCCAATCATTGGCCCTTGTTGCATGTCTTCCGAGAAATGAGATTCCAGCCATGATTACATTTTGGCTCCATGCCAGGATTGCTCTTAATTTGTCCTCAACTTTGTATTGCAAATTTATCTACATCTCTCTAATGTAGGTTTCAGATGATTAGCATATCAAACCAATGTAGTAATGGACCATTTAAAAGGGAAAAAATGAATTTAGGGCAGTAAAAACAGTTTTTATAATTGGAATAGTAAGTGAAAAAGCAACACTATCCCCAACACACATAATTTCCTATACATTAGTGGTAAGCTTCTGCATGTTTAACATTTAAAGAATCTCTTTGTCAAGCATGCGGATCAATCACAAATGTAATTGTGAGAAAAATTTATCCCGCCAATCCTAATGTAACAATGACAGGAGAGTAAAATCGAAAAAAAAAAAATCAATCTTTTTATGAAGAATTATTTGTGTATATGATATCTTTATGTATATGATTTCTGTAGATTAAAGAATGGAGTTTCTAGGGGACAACATTTGTTCACCTTTTTTCTTGATGATACTAATGTCTTGTTGAATCATGTCAATAAGGACAAGTCTTGGCTGCATGGATCTATGGATACAGAGCGACACCTCAACCCCCAATATCCATTTTCACAGCAGAAATTAGCCTCCAGTTGGACTCCAAGTCTCCTCAGATACACCAAGAACAGGCAGCAGTGAATCAGTGATACAGATTATTAATGGACAGCTTCTCTTGTGAGTTTTACCTAAAATGATTTCATACTGATAGCAGGCCATGGCAGATAAAAAGCCTCACCAGTGACTCCCACCTGAAATAGTTCAATAGCCCCCCTCCCCAAATGGAGACAGCATCTTTTCCCAAGCTGTCAAATCACTGAGGCACCAGGGGCTTGCACCTGTATTATGCACTGCTGATGATATACCACTGCTGCACTTTACCAATGCTGTACTGCCTATCTGTACTACCCAATCATATCCTCACCGCATGTCCTATTTATTGCCTATTTCTTTTTCACTCATTTTTATATTGAACTTGTACTGTCACATCTCTTACTGTGTTTGTTGTATTGTCTCCCCATGCACATGTCCCTTCCCCTGCATCTTTGGCACAAGAATTTCACCATGTACCTTCGAACACACATGACAGCAACACGTGAAACTTGAAAGCCCACAGAGAGAGAGCTGCATATACAGACATAACCCTGGGACAGCTGAACCACAGTGATGGCGATGATGCTGATGAGTTCTTCTTCATTGTTGCCAAGATGCACCTTTCAAAACACGCTTGTTCCCGCTGCAGAATGGCCACTTTTCACGTCATTATTTTCCCCTGAGTGTGAGAGGCAGAAGTGAAGAGAATCTTTGCTGTAATGAAGTTTATTCTCACTGAATAGTTCTGCACCATTAGCCCACTGTGCTCTGAAGCATGTCCAGCAAGTTTTGTGCATTTACTCAGGATCTCTCACACAAATGGGGCCTTTCAGTCCTCTGACAACTCAGTAAAATAGTACATTCACAATCTCTGAAATGAAGGGGGGAGGGGGTCAGCAGACGAGGCCTTTCCAGATATCACTACATCGTCCTTCCCTTTTTTTTTTTGAGAAATCCAGGTCAGTAAGTCCCTGGACCAGTTGGGGTTAAGGGCCTTGCTCAGTGGCCCAACAGTGACATCACTCTGACAACCTTCCGATCAGCAGCCCAGCATTGGTGAGCCCCTATCATAACTACCCTTCTAGGTGAATGAATAATGGTCACATTAACATTAGCATCGATAAATGCTACATCGAATAACACAAAGACTAAAAAACACATAGGATACACATAGGCCAGTGAATATACCCTGACAAACTGTGTTCCATGGCTAAGCTTCTGCTGCATGTCCACCTGCAGAGGTGGGATTAGACGTTGTGTTCGCTCTGGGTGAATATGAGTGATGCCCAGTGGGGAAGTATTGCCCAGACAGCTGTGGGAGCTTCAGAGAACAGGTGCACCTCACCATCCATTCCTGGTGTCTGCCAGTTGCCCAGTGCTGACCTCTAACAGATTAGGCAGTTCTGCGAGCTGGGTCCTGAGGTCACGTCTGGAAGGTCACATTGATCTAATTACTGTATATAGAAATCCCTCACCAGTGATATGGTGAGCTGCCATTGATGAGACCAAAGTCTTGGATAAATGTGACTCACAAATCATTCCAATTGATGTCTAAACAGACCATTTTCCCCCATTTTTTAATAAAAAAAAAACAATAATTTGTTTCCAAATACCATCTTGTCCAGGGTGTAATGGGAGTCATCTTTCTCCTGCTGAGACCAAGGCAGCTGTCCAGGCAAACCAAAGAGCCACACATCTGCTGCGAGCTGTCGGGATGCCAGCCACACATCATGATGAACGCCGTCACTCTGAGAGGACTCTCGTCGCAGTAATTGCGGTAATGTAATAGAAGGTCTGAATGGAAACCCCCTTTGCAAGAATGCTGGGTCTGGGAGATAAACAAACTTGGTCACTGGTGAATCCTCAGCCATTCATTTTTCAGTTATCTTCTACATGAAATAAGGGGGTCAGTGTGTGGTTCAGTGATCTCTGCTGGCCCCTTGAGCAAGCCCCTGAGCCTCCCAAAAATGCTCCAGGGTCACGGGATAAATGACTGACCCTGCACTAAGACCCCAAGCTTCACTCTCAACTACATGTGTGTCTTTAAAAAGAAGAGCATGATGGGATATGTGAAAAGGAACACATTCCTATGTACCTGTATAAATGGCAAATATAGTTTCATTTCAGTTTGCATGTTTCAAAATATATCTCACATATCCAAGGCTTCCAACACTTGACGGTTTTTCTTTAACAGGTTATGTATAAGTGTTGTAAGTGATCCTTTTTCAGTTGTGTAACATAAAGTGAACATTGCTTGGATTTCACCATAAATATACACTTCTACCTGGTGATAATCTCTGCATGCAGTTGATCAGCGCACTGCAGCTTGTCGTGATACTGAGTGTGAGCTGATGATGCCCCAGGATGCTAAAGCAAAGCTACAGAGACTTTGTCTCTATTATATTAGCAGCAGCAAAATGTTTTAAAGAAAATAAAGTATATTTTTATATCAAGGGTGCCCACACTGCGCTGCCAAGTGGAGTTTAGCTAAACTGACTCAGCGTGGTGGTTATAAATTTTGATTAGGACTGCCTATGAAGCCATATAATCAAGCAGTTTGCCGATTATGTTTCTTAATTATATATCCATCGTAATTATACTTCACTACGTAATTGTAAAAGCCACTCTTACAGATGCTGCATTTCATTGCCAATGAAGTCGTGCAGATGACATTAGGAAATTTTAAAATATCTCTCTAACACTGACGGACTAACACACTTTATCTGTATGGTTGAGTATAATTGGGTGGAAATCTATTGGCAGCGACCAAATTGCTTCCTTCTCCAACACAGATCAGGGACAGAGACAGAGATAATTACATGGCCAGTGCATGTGGCTTCTTTCACAGAACAATGAGCTTGTTGGGAGAAGCTGACACATTAAGAGACATGGGCCTGCATTTAGAGAATGTGGTAGACCTTTGACATTACGTTGGTGTTGGGGAAACCTTTTGTATTTACACTAGACTGAGGAGCTCTCATTCTACACTGATGTATTTATGCAAGGTAAACAGGTAAGGGAGTGACAGTTAGTGTATCTGGACTCCCTTTGTGAACACTTTCTTGGGGATCTTCATCAGATCTGGCATCCATACTAGCGAGAACAAGTGTTACGTTGATATTTTTGGGTAACCGAGTCAAACAGCACATCCGTAGAGGACTGGGGCCTGTCATTACTGCAAGCATAGATCTGTGAGCTGAGGACAGAGAGGCTAATAAAACAGCTTCCCTAGAATGGATGAAGCCCTTCAGATAAAGCACAGATTGTCTTTCTTGGAAGAATTCAGTCCCTCACCGATGCAGCACAAGGCAGCTTATGGGCCTAGGAAAGGAGTAATCATGCCTAGGGTAGGACTCAGACAATGTAGACTGCATTTAGAGAACTGTATGAGCATCTGAAAAAACACAGGATGAGACAAGCTTCCAGGATAGTACTGTGCAATGACATGCTCAAACATGCAGAAGGATAAACTGCAACACAAATGTGAAACATTCATAGAACTGGTTATCTATATGCTGATGTCTACTGAGTCTGTTATTCAGGGGTATTGCAAAGACACCCCAAATCACGACACTTATAGATATCCGTAGCACTACAATCATTGTTATATGTTAGAGAGATTATCCTTTTGAATTCTCTCTCTTTGAAAATTGCAGCACTTCGAAGGTTTTGAGAAACCCAGACCTGGACTAGGACTGTTATGATGTGTATAAGTCTCAAACTGAGAACATGGTTGTTAAAATCTCTAAGCTAAACAAGCCGTCTGAGGCTTATGTCTCAGAATCCCTGGAGCATTTTAGCTATAGGGCCCAACAATGAGGCTCAAGGGGTACCAACAGTGACATCACTCTGGGATTTGAGGCAGCAGCCTTCTGATGACTGACACGGCATCCGAACCCACTGATCCACATCGCCCTGGGATGCTTGTTAGGCTCTCCTGGCAGCTTTCTCCTTTTGCTGTCATATTTCTGGGTGACCTTTCAAGGCACGTCAGAGATGACGCACTTCCGGCACATGTCACACATGACTCTGAAGAGAAGCCATGAGGGTGACCGTAAAACAAGATTCTGATGACGAGGGTGAGTCATTTGTATGGAACAGAAAATATTAAGCATTCAAAGGTAGACATGCAACACAAATTAGTGCCAATGTAATGACTGTGTGTGTGTGTGTGTGTGTGTGAGTATGTGTGTATGACTGAGAGAAAGAGAGCGAGGAAGAGAAAGAGAGATGAACTAGCTGTCTAATTCTTCTTACCCTCTTCTGTTCCTCATAACTGTTGCCCAGATAACCCTACGAGACACTTGTAATAGTTCAAAAGCACAAAAAGGCCTCAGTCTACAAGAAGTGGTGGTGTGGAATGGTAGAGCTGCAGGTCACTGGGGGCTTGTTCCGCCAGCCTGGCTGTTACTCCCTTGGAGCCGGCTCGAGCGTGTAATGAGATTTTTTCCCCTCTGGTGTGAAAATGGCTGCTGGGTGGTCTTTGACACGTCTTCCTCCACATTCATCTCTCACTGTCTGCACTAACCGCAGCTCCTCCAGCAAACTGCCCCCCGTGTCAGCCCTAACTCCTCCCGAAAGCCACCCCATGGGGGGGTCGGTCATGCGGAAACCTTGGGGGGAATGTCTTCACTTTACTGGAGCGGCGCAGCTGATGTCTCAATGGTGCGTAAAATGGCATTTCAGGAATAAGCGAGTGCAATTTGCCTGCTCTGCATCGTTGGCCTCTGTAACCAATCACTCATGCTCTCTTTCAATAATGAAGACAGAAATATCCAGGTAGGCATGAGGTCCTACTCATGACATGATCCTCCCACACGCATCTCCCACATTCAGGGAAAGATAACAAAAAATATTATTACATTTCTTACTGGCCACTCCTCTGAGGCCCCTACAGACCAAATATGCCGCCGCTCTCACGCTCAGAAATCAACCGCTACGAAAATATGTTTGGATTAAATCGGTTTAAATGCTCTAAGAACTTTCCCAACTGGATCCTGTTAACCTGATAGTGTGCTAATAAATTACTGGATGCCTCCAGCTCTGAATTTCAGCTTAAACAGCCATCCAATCCTCGCCTTAAAGGACTTTGATTGTAAACATCTCTCTCTCCCCATTTGTCTTTATTTTAGAGCTACATTAACACATTAGCATTTCTCTTTAAGTCTTGTTTTTTCCTCTGATTTTTCATTAATTTCGATACCTCAATGTAAGAATAGTATAAGCAAAAAAGAATATATTATTAATCATTGCTCATACTATTCTCCTATTTTATATAATTATTATTATTATTGATTTTGTTGTTGTTGATGTTATTATTAATCAATGCGTTAACTTTGACAGTCCAACTTAATTGTACCTCCACTGCAATGTCTGTTCCTGCCAGCATCATTATGGTGATGGGGACCAGCCATTGGTCAGCTCTCCACACATGTGTGTCACATGGGGCAGTAGAATTAGCTGCATGCTGTCTGTGTGAGCTCCAGCTAACCTGCCTGTGTTATTATGGCACAGTATCTGTATTTCCCTTTTTCTAACAAAGGGAGGCTGTCTGGAGTGACAGGTTCCATTGATTGTTCATGGATTGTTACTTTCATTCACCAGGAAGCAATTTCCCATGCTGTCAGAGGAACTCTACAGAAGGGAAACTCATGATCAACTGACTAATGGTCAATTGCCATCAGGCAGTCTTTTCCAATCCAGCCCAACGACTCACATGCGTGAGTAGTCCCATGGCTTATATACCTGTCGCCATGGTCAGGGAGAGGACCTACTGGGAGAAGTGGGCCTTCACCCACACCATCTTAGGCTTGACCCACCCTGGCACCTTCAGATTTCCGTCCCCGAGCCCCCTTAGAATCCTGTAGTTCCCCAACATTTCAGAGCTGGAGTTAGGCTACTCTGTGCTGGCTCCCATTCCTCATTGGGATCCACATTGACCTGCCCGGGATGATACATACACTCATGGATGACTTTTTCAGACCACAAATAGCCCTAAAGAGCCATGAAAATATATTACAGCAAGTGAGTATGATGTTTAAAAAAATGGTGCTAAATTCTGTAGCTTTTCCACCCCATTTCTAATTCGATCATGTCTATTCTCTGACCCTACCCAACACTGTCTTGCTTATTTGCTAGTCATTTAACTTCTGTCTATTTTGATGTACATGTTATAAGATGAGTTATACACTCAGTGACAAAAAAGTTAAGCACCCAGAAGTAATGGTTTGATTTGGATGATATTTGGTACACGTGTAGACCAGCGATGGGTATGTAAATGATAAGATTTGCAAGGAACTGGCATGTCCAGTCACCAGACACAGAGGATGCCTCATAAACGCATTAGATAGCATTACCAGCACATTACTGGGAGTTTGATAGGGGTTGCCTTGTGGGTCTGTATGAGGCCGGGTGGTTGTATCATGCAATTCCCTGACATGTGGGGCATGCAGATGTTAGTCAATTGATGTTGAAACCAATGGGCATGTGAGGGCACCTACACACCCACGCCCAAGATAGACCACATCAAGGGAGGATTGTCGTGCTGTGCGCCTAGCATTACAGAACCCCATGACATATGTGCCAGCCATCCGGACACACGTATTGCACTCTCTCCAACACCCCGTGTCATCCCACACTGTGCCTTAATGACTGGCCAGACTGGCTTTTTACCTTTCACTTTTCAACCAGATCTCAGCGTTTTCAAGACAACATCTTTTCGAGAACTTTTTGCCGGGTGGGAGACTTCAGGCCTCGAAAAAGATATTAGCGTAGCATGTCATGTAGCCAGGCAGTGTGGTGGGTGTGCTGCCTGCTTGGTGAGCTGACGACACAGACCGTGTTTATGCGACCGCTTCAGTACAAGCACGTGAGAGTGTGACAAGGAGTGCCGCCACAGCAACTCAGTGCAAAATTGCTCTTGGCTTCTCGGGTGACAGATCTGGCATTTGAATGCGGGTATGACAGGAGAATCACATTGTATTATACGGTTGAAAGCCAGAAAATCCAAGACAGTCTTATTAAAATGAGGCAGGGGAGGTCTTGCTGCCAAACTGCTTGAATCTCCAGACAACGGTGGCAAGGAGCAGGAGAGCATGAACAAACAGATGAAAGGCATTTTTTTGTTTTTTTGTTCTACTGTGTCTCTGCGCTCAGGCGTTAATGAAAGTCATGAGGCTCTTTAGTGTCAGATACACCAAGAGCCAGCTACATTTAAGGGTGTCAACCCCCTCCCCGTAATTACGCCCGCTTAAGCAGACCCGATCCTCGCCGGACCATTACCTCCCCCTTCATGTGAGATTACGTGGCTAATTGAGGTAGATTTTCATTAAATGTTATGTACAGGGCATTTTAAGAGGAACTCAGCACATTCTAGTTTTACTCAGTGATTCGGCAACTTTAAATTGCAATACTTCTGAAAGTCATGACCTTATCAGAAATCCATCCATCCATCCATCCATCCATCCATCCATCCATCCATGTCATTATCATGGTTGTGTATGGGGGGTGTTTTAGGTCCTATCCCAGGCAAATCCGGGGTCCTTCCTGGACAGGGTGCCTTATAAGTCACGTCGAAACGAACTTAAACAATAATATTCTGTTGATTCCTGATTCATGTCAACTACAATGATTAGAATTTTTTAGCTGAATTTTGTAGAGGCGGACAGTGGGTGGGAAGATCATGGAGATACAGGATGGTAATGTTTTGTTCAATATGACATATACATCATTACAGGGCATGGGAGCACATCCGCATGTAATGGTCCTCCAGCTCTGTCAGGTCCTGACACATAAAAAAGCAGATATAGAACTGTAACACACATGAGTTTGTTCCGATAGCCCTTGGGGTTGTTTGTTTGTTTTTTGTTTGTTTTTTGTTTACTCGGGGTTGTCATTATCACAGGGTTTCTGAAAGTCAAGCTGATTCCCTCTGATTCATTAACAGCTATTAGCAGTAATTATGCATTAATTGTGATCTGAACATGTTTAAATTAAGAAATTACATGCATCAGAAATGCAACACTACTGTAAATATATATTTCATCCTGTTTGAATGTGGTACTCCACTTTCCTGATACATTACTTTAAAGTGGACATTTATATTTTTTTCCATTTTACATCAGGCAGTAATTCTCAGAAATATCTAATAGACCCCCCTTCCCACCAAGTAGTAAAAAATGGAAAATGCATTAAAGTATAAAAGAGGCCTTTTGGTTGCTCTGATGTAATTATATTAACCAGCTCCCTTCATGAACTCAATGGATTGCAGCATTTTAAACTTGTTTGAAAAGAGCCAGTCATACTCTGGAAGGTATCAGTGAAACAGCCAGTCCAGAAGGTAAGATCCCAGCATGGTCAGAAGCACATACTGTAAGCGCTGTCCACTGGCTGTTTGTCTGGCTGGGACGCAATGGTACCATGCTGAGGATTAACCTGAGACATCGCACCTGGCGTTTCAAGCAATGCTAGACCCTTGCTAAGTCAACCTGACAGGATCCATTTTCGGTCCAAATTTGGTCACCTGTGAAAGTGTGTTAAAGTCAGATGAGATCTGGGTCATTGTGACTTAGTTCTCTTTAAAATGGTCCCTTAAATGCCTTCGTGGCACAATGATGACAGGTAACACGGCAATAAAGCTGCCTAGCTGGACCACCCAGGCAGAAGGAATGAGGAACAGGGAGGACTCATGTAGGTCATCAGTCATCATCGAAACGGCAGCCCAAGCCTGACAGAGTAAAATGTACTATACGTTGCCATCAGTTACGACTAACCGACTTCATTCCAGTGTCACCTTTCCTGCCGCCCCCACCCCCAAGAAGCTGAGCACCTGTTAAGTAGGTGCACATTATTCCCAAACCTCTGGAGCGCAGACAGGGTTGGATGAAGCGGGTCCTCTATATCACATGACCTTCGGAATATTGAAAAACCAGAATATCATTTTGAAGAAAATGTCATTTTAAATTATTTATGATCCTTATTTGAAGAATGTGAAATTGAATTCATATGTGAGGCATCGCCATCAAATATTGATTGTTTTTATTTATTTCAGTTTGTTTTTAAATTGTGTTGAGTAAAGTTTATGAACAATTTATGATACGAGCATGCAAATCACAAGTCATGCAGGAATATTTGGGCATGGTACAGTAAAGTTAGAGATTCTCTTCATTACTTTATTTATTTGTTTGCCTCAGATACCCCTGCTAATCCAGGGCAAGAATTAAGTCACTTGTTAGCATGATGTAGTACCCTAATCACAGGTCACATGTGAATGCACGCTGATTCTTATGAATAATTCTTGAGCCAGACTTAATCTACGGTGAGCGAAAAGGTGAGCCCATCAGTCATAGTTATGACTGTGATGTCACATGTCTTAGTCATGTCTGAATATGTTTGATGATGATGATGATGATAATGATGATGAGGATGATTTTGATGATGGTGATGATGATGATCATGATGATGGTGATGATGATGGTGATGATGGTGATGATGATGGTGATGATGTGATGATGGTGATGATGATGATGGTGATGATGATGGTGATGGTGATGATGGTGATGATGATGATGGTGATGATGATGGATGTGCTGAGAGACCCATCGAAGTGTTCCCATCTCTAAAGTGTGACTACATTCACACTTGAGAATAGAATAGAATAGTGACACTTTTTCATCCCCAAGGGGAAATTACCTTTTTCCCTATCCCATCTTACTCGCCATGAGACAGACACATATAGAGGTAAGAGCAAGGTTGTGGGTCACAGCACAAGGTCAACCAGCATGCAGTGTCCCTGGATGAAATGGGGTTATGGGTCTTGCTCAGGGGCGCAATGGCAGCATCTGTGTGCTGGCCTCTGCATTTGATCGGGATATAATGAAATGAAAATCAATGCATTATTGCGAAGAGCTTCCAAACTTTCTGTGCTCTAACAGACTTGGGACAGAAGAGGATCGAGTGTCTCTTGCTGATAGGTCAGGATGAACAGTGGGCTCCTCGATTGTGGCGTTTCCACGGGAGAAAGGCCATCTGTCCTCCACAGCCGTGCGGCTGCCAGCCTGGGTGACAGTTATCCCCAGCTCGTCAGGGCCAGTGACATTTGCATTACCAGCCAGCCAAAAGGGTTGCAAGTTTCATCCTTATTTATTCTCCCACTTATTTGTCCTGACAATTATGTGTCACTGAAAAGGTTTGCATCCAAATAGGGAGAGAATTGGCCCTATATAAATAAGTGAAATTTATATGCCGCATTTAATTACACTTTAGCTGGTCTGTACAACTTGATGAGTAAATTAATTAAAGTGTAGAAACTTTAGCTGTGCAAATTCACTCCACACAATCTGGCAGCTCTCTTGTCATGAGAGGTGTGTGTGTGGGTCATGTACATATTACACCATGGGGACCAAACGTCCCCATTATGTGATAAAAATCTGTACCAAAAATCTTGTATTTTTATAGTTACTTATGGTTATGGTTAGAGCTGGGTAGGGGTTAGGGTCGTCATGTTGTGATTAAAGTTTTCCCCATAGTAATGAATGGAGAGTCCTAACAAAGATATAATTACAAACATGTGTCTGTGTGTGGGTGTACAGTATGTGTGCATGT
Organism: Hippopotamyrus pictus; assembly: GCA_026781145.1. Taxonomy (NCBI): domain Eukaryota; kingdom Metazoa; phylum Chordata; class Actinopteri; order Osteoglossiformes; family Mormyridae; genus Hippopotamyrus; species Hippopotamyrus pictus. The sequence continues at coordinate 52,601,572 of JAODLC010000001.1, forward strand.
ACGCGTGCATGCATGTGCGTGTGTACGCACACAGGTCAACTCGTCAGAACTTTGGATCATGGCATACTTAAGAATTGTGCTCTCATGTGCCTCTGCTAATATGATTGGCGTAATCAGCTGTTGTTTTTCATTGAAAAAGAAAACACGTAGTGATTAATATGCCTTGAGCCCCCAGTGCAGCGCAGATAAGGCTGTGCATTACATTCCTCTGAAAAAAGAAGGAAGATTGATTATCGGCCTGGATGATACACTCAGAGGCAAATTGTTAGTGCTAATCCCTGTGTTCACTCTTGTATTTTATTATTTTGTTTATCTTTTCATTTCTTTCAGAAGTGTCAAAAACCAAAGGGATTCAGAGAATTTCTTTCCCTTCAACAAGAAAATTCAAGATGGTGGCACACGCGGATGCAGTGGCCCAGAGCTCCCCATGTAGATGCTACATTTTCACTTATTTTGTGAGTGTTGGTTTACTTCAGTCACAGTGAGCCACTGTTTGCAGTTACGACAGGACCACGCAACATACAGTCTGGAAATTCAAAATATTGCCTTAAAAATTTTATTCCACCTCCCAGCATCCCGGAGGAGCTACTCGGTACATTGGTACCCGCCTGGATCACCACCCTGACAAAGAGATGGCACAGGTGTAGACAAGAGAGAAAGCAGAAGCGGGATAAGAGAGCCAGCATTCATGTTAGGTTAAAGAACTCCCCAAACAAAGTTCCTCCACTCAGCCTGTTCGTCGCGAACACCCAGTCTATAGATAACAAGATAGACGAGCTGCGGCTGAGGATTTCATCGCAAAAGCTGAACAATTGCGTGTCAGTTTTCAAGGAAACCTGGCTGAATGCTAACATCCCCAACTTGGCTATCGAGCTAGCTGGCCGGACTGTTTACTCCTGAATCCAAATTAGACAAACACATGTAGCGGCATGTGCATTTACGTGAGTAACTCCTGGTGTACTTCCACGGACATTACAGAACAATACTGTTCACCAGACCTGGAATTTATTATGCTGAAGTGCAGACCGTTTTATTTACCGAGGGAATTCACCACAATGTTTCTCATCGCCATTTACATCCCCCCGCAAGCTAATGCTAAGATAGCACTTGCTAAGCTGCATGATACTACAAATGGACTGCAAAACACCCACCCAGATGCCGTGTTTATCATTGCAGGAACCTTTAATCACACCGACCTCAAAACTGTGCTACCCAGATTCTACCAGTTTGTTGTTTTTCCAGCCAGAGGAAATAACATGCTGGATCATGTATACTATAGCATAGCAAATGCTTACAAAGTGTGCCCCTCCCCCCACATTGGTCAGTCTGATCACATCTCTTTGTTCCTGACCTCTGCCTATAAACCCCTGATTGCCAGAAAAAAGCCCACTGTACAGACCATCAGAATCTGGCCCGAAGGAGCTATGACCAGACTACAGGACTGTTTTGAAGGCACAGACTGGGATTTGTTCAAACTGGAATTCACACATGAACCTGAATGTATATGCATCCGCTGTCGTTTCCTACATAAACTTCTGCACGGACACTGTTACCACTTTCAAGGTCATGCACAATTTCCCCAGCCAGGATGAACAGACAAGTTCAAAAGCAGCTGAAGTCACATGATGAGGCTTTCTGCATCAGTGACTGAGAAGTCTACTCAACCTGAGGAGAGGCATCAGAGAGGCAAAGCGCTCCTACAAAGATAAAATTGAGGAGCACTTCAACAACAACTCTGACCCCTGGCGCATATGGCAGGGAATTAGGTCCATTACAGACTACAAAAACAGCAACACCTGTCAAACCAGCACAGCGACCTCATCCCTCCCCAACGATCTGAACCAGTTCTTTGCATGGTTTGACATGGACAGCAATCACCATCACACCAGGCTGACCATGCAGGAGGACCCCCTGAATACCCTGGTGTTCAGCCCACATGAGATCAGAAGGGTCCTCAGGCACATCAACCCCAACAAAGCACGGTGTCCCTGAAAAAGTACTGATACCCTGCGTCAGCTGACGGCAGTCCTCACCAGCCTGTTTAACGACTCCCTGAAACATGCCACTGTCTCTACCTGCCTCAAGTCTGCCACCATCATGCCCGTCCCTAAACAGGGAGCGGTTAGGACCTCGAATGACTACCGTCCAGTGGCCCTGACCCCTGTTGTTATGACGTTTACATTTACATTTACAGCATTTAGCATTTAGCGATTTACAACAGTGCTTTGTAGTCCGTAACTGTTCTTCGATCTATAAAGCTAGATCTAGAATCAACAACTGTCATTAAAACCAAGTGAAAATCTACAAGTGAAGTGCTTTGAGCGGCTGGTCTTAGCACATATCAAGAATAACATTTCTCCCTCCCTGGATCAACGTCAGTTTGCCTACTGGTCAAGCAGGTCAGCTGAGGACGCCATTACATTGGCCCTCCACACTGCCCTATCACACCTGGATCAGTGGGACAGCTATGTGTGGATGCTGTTTATTGACTACAGCTCCACCTTTAACACTATCCCCCCATCAAGCTGGCCATCAAACTGCGCAGCCTTGGACTGAACGCACACCTGTGCAACTGGGCTTTCGGACCAACAGACTACATGGAGGTGCACACCACAGGGCTGTGTGCTCAGCCCCGCCTCTACTCCCTCTTCACACATGACTGCAAACCCACCCGTGATTCTAACATAATAATTAATTTTGCAGATGATACAACTGTGATAGGTCTGATCCCGAACAACAACGAATCAGCCTACAGAGAAGAGGTTGAGAAACTGGAGCCCTGAACTTAAAAAAGACTAAGGAACTGATCCTGGACTTCAGGATATGGAAGCGCAGAGGCCACCACCCCATCAGCATCGGTGGTGAGAAGGTGGAGGTGGTTCAGAGCTTTCGATTCCTCGGGGTTCAGATCAGCTGTGACCTGTCATAGACCACAAACACATCAGTCCTACAGCCTCTACTTCCTGCAGAGCCTGGAGAAAGCACATCTTCCACAGCAGCTCCTGGTGGACTTCTACAGGTGCACCATAGAGTCAGTGATCACATACTGCATCACTGTGTGGTTCTCTGGGTGCACCTTGAAGAACAGGAAGACCCTGCAGCGCATCATCAAGATACCCCAGCGGATCACTGGCACCCAGGTTCCATCGCTGGAAGAAAACCATTGCACCTGGTGCGGCCGCAGCGCTGGATAAGTAATCAAGGACCCATCCCTTTTTACACAAACTTTTTACACCTCTGGTAGATGCTACAGAACCCTGTACGCTCGCACAACTCGGCTGTCGAACAGTTTTTACTCCACATCCATCACGCTTCTGAACTCTCAGCACTGATCTTGAACATTCTGGTGCATTGCCCTAACATGTGCAATTTCCATATTTATGTGCATTCAGACCACTTGATAAACTCTACGTCTGTGAATTGCTCACCCACCAGCTTGCCAGCACCTTATTGTGTATATACAGTGCCCTCTACAATTATTGGCATCCCTTGTAAAGGTTTGTAAAAAGGGTTAGAAAAATCCACCTTTTGGTGAAGCAGCTTCATGTCACACTGAAAAATTGAGAAAAATCCAACATTTCATTAAGATAAATTTATTGAAAGAAAAACAAATCCTTCATCAAGAAATAATTATCTTTAACAAAAACACATGATTATTGGCACCCCTGGAAATTATTGTGAACACAATGTAACTGAAGCATGGTTCCACTGCAAATTATACATCTTTATATTGAGTGGAGTGAATAGAAACCATGACTGTTAACCATGACTTCCTGGTTAACAGGGATACGAACATGAGGTGACATAGAGCCCAAATTCCCTTAGTCAACCATGAACATGGGAAAGATAAGAGAATATACAAACCAAATGAGGGAGAAGTGTGTTGACCTTCATAAGTCAGGGAATGGGTATTAAAAATAGCTACTCGCTGTCACGTCCGATGCGCAAGGGAACGAGCAGGGAGCGGGGAAGCAGAGGAAGGGAGCCGTGATTGTGGGTAAATGCGGTTTTATTGGGGTAGACGGGGAGCAGCACAGGATGAACGTTAATGACGGATCTGGGGGAACACACTCTGATGTGGACTTAAATGCACAAGACAAGCCGAAATAACAGGAAACAGGTGGTCACAATCAGGAATTCACATGAGGTAAATGAGGGGGCGTGGCACACATGAGGATCATACGAGCAGGTCGTGACACTCGCCTTAAAATGCCCATTTCTACCGTAATAAATAAATACCGCAATACCGCAATAATAAAAGAGTAAACAACAACTGGAACTGTTACAAACCAGCCTGGAAGAGGACCTAAGTTTACTTTACCCCCATTTACAGTGTGGAGGATTGTGAGAGAGGCAAAAAAATCCCCCAGGATCACTGTTGGCGAATTACAAGACAAAGTAAAATCTCGAGGAAATCAGACTAACAGATTATTTGGAAGGTATGCCAGAAAAAACTTTGTTTTTGTCACTTAACCATAAACGTAAGCACCTGGAGTTTGCGAAACACTACTACAACTTTGACTGGAACCCAATTCAATGGTCAGATGAAATAAAAATGGAGCTTTTTGACATTAAACATTTAAGGTGGGTTTGGCATGAAAAGAAGGATGGCTATAATGAAAAGAACCTTATCCGAAATGCAAAATATGGTGGAGGTTCTGTGATGTTGTGGGGCTGTTTTTCCTCCAAAGGCCCTGTAAACCTTGTTAGGATTCATGGCATTATGGACTCCATGAAATACCAGGACATTTTAAATCAAAATTTGGCTGCCTCTGCCAGGAAACAAAAACTGGGCCATAATTGGATCTTCCAGCTGGACAGTGATCCTAAGCATTTGTCCAAATCAAACTGCATTTGTCCAAACCAAATCAGCTGACCACAGAATCAAGCTTCTGCCATGGCCATCTCAGTCCCCTGACTGAGATGGCCCCATTGAAAACCTGTGGGCTGAGCTGAAGAAGAGAGTGCACAAGAGATAGCTTAGGGCTCTGGTTGACCTGGAGAGATTCTGTAAAGAGGAATGGACTCAGATGCCCTGCTTGGTATTCTCCAGCCTTATAAAATGTAATAGGAGAAGACTCAGTTATACTGGCAAAGGGAGGTTGTACAAAGTATTAAAAGCAGGGGTGCCAATAATTGTGGCACAAGTGTTTCTGTTAAAGATAATCTATCTATCTATCTATCTATCTATCTATCTATCTATCTATCTATCTATCTATCTATCTATCTATCTATCTATCTAGCAAAGCCCGCTTGTGATGTACATGAATGCTGCCTCATGAGGTATCACCCGAGAATTCTGTACCTCTCTCTTTTTCAGGGGAGTATGGGGGATCCTTCATCCAACTACGCCAGCAAACCAGTCAATTTGTTTTTAGCCTTTAATGTTACTTCCTCCTGCGTACTAAGAAACAAATGTGATTTTCATAAGTTCTTACTGTATTTTCGCAATTAAAATTTTTGTTTCCTGTCTGCTAAATTTAGTCCCTTACGTCACCTTGAGCCCTGTGTATTGCCACCGCTTCCATCTGCTGGATACGGTCCACCAGACAATTGTTTCCTTTGAGAGAAACACTCACTTCATGAGTTTCTTCCTGTGTCAATAGCTCTTCGACATTTTGACCTATGAGCACACGAGATCGGAGGATATTGGGCAAGTTCACGTAGGACCGATCAGCTGCTTGGTGAGCGATACCATTCGTGGGATTTCTTGAACACTATGGTCCCAAATTGAGAAGTTAATCATATACCCATTGGTAAGTCACTGGCCAGACTTTAATTACTTAGTTTGATGCTCCAGGCTGGTGGTGAGGTTAGTGGCTTTCTTAATGCCACTAAGCATTGGCTTGCTTTGTTGGCGCCCCCTTAGAAGACGGCCCCTGTCACCTAATGAGCGTTACTGCATATTTCCTCAGTCATGAACAATGATCACCACAGTCAGTGTGAGTTATTGATTGTTTTGTGTATCTGTTGCCATGTTGTAACGCTACAGGATGAAATTTCATGCCATGGGGCATGTTTGCAGTGAAGCTCAAATAGCAGAGGTTCCGTCTCTATGTGGCAGCAAACACATGGTAGAAAGGGCCTTTTCTCCTGCCTCTCAGCTGGGTCTGTTTAGCTGAGACACACATGAAACACAATGGTGCAACTTTATCATTTCCCAGAGAAGAGCTTATGTGCTCCTTATGATGAGAGTAAAACAAAGAAAGAAATACCGTTTAATAATGGGAACTTTCACAGTGTGGAATTTCGGTCCGAAACACAAATTAATGAAGCCAAATTCCTAATTAGCAAAGAGCTCAGCAATGACGAGCATCACTAACAACGCAGGGCAGAGTCCTAATATTGCAGAGGCCAGTGCCTCTTTGATGAAGTTCTCAGTCAATAATTACACCTTATTTAGAAGTCATTCTCTCCTCTGCTTAGTGCCTCAACTAGCTCTAATGAAGGGGAGGCAGGACATCGATCAATGTCTTGCGTGAATATTTCCTGTGATGATTCGGCATGCCAGCCTCCTCCTGGCCTGACACCAAGGCACCAGGCATGCCGACGTGAAGTGCGATATATGTGGGAACGTGAAGGACAGACCCATTTACCTGTTCTTATTCATGCCACTAATCCAATCCAATCTCTCTCTTGATATATATGTGTGTCTGTATCTGTGTATGTGTGTGTGTGTGTGTGATTGTGTGTATGTGGGGGGGGGGGGGGTAGTTGATTTGATTGATGTTGTGGGGATAGTTTTTTGGTGTTTTTTATATTTAAAAACATTTAAGAAAATCTTTATGTTTGAACAGGACGTGCCTTGTTTAGAATTTTCTGGAACCTTACTTCATGCTGCCTTACTGAACAAGACACGAGACACTAACTCCCCATTCATATTAAATGCTGTCCGGATGGACTTATAATGGAAGTAATTATAGTTTTCCTTGATGTCATACTTTATTTATCCTGATTATATTTTTTAGTACTTCGTAGACCTTTTTACCAAATTAATTGCACCAAGTTAATTGCAACATATTTGCCAGAATTTGAGGTCCCATGAATAAAATAGTGCAAACGACTTGAGTTCAAGATCCACACGTTGTCACGCCCGGCTTGTCCGATCCTCCTGTGTCCCACGCCCCACTCGTTACCTCATGTTACTTCCCCATTGTGATCACCTGTTGCCTGTTAATTTCGGCTTGTCCTGTGTATTTTAGTCTGCATCTGAGTTAGTTTCCCCAGATCTGTCATTAGTGTTGTGTACCGTGTCCTGGTTCGTCCAAATAAACGCCGTCTACCCGTGATTACAGCTCGACTCCTCTGTCCACCCGCTCGTCTGCACTGCGGATGTGACAGACGTAAAGTATTTCATGATTTTAAATGCATCTCTATCACTTACAACTGAGTTTCAAGCAAAACTGTAAACAACAAAGTCTCAGAAGAATGGAGTGAAATCGGGAATATGAAATTAGATTTACCTGTGAGAAATCCCTCTGGGTGTGACCAGAAAAATGTGTGTTTAACTCTGTAAATCATAGATCTTTCAGTCTTTAAAGTAAGAAATTGGCTATACTCTTATCTGAGTATTGTTATCCTGAGATAGTAGGAACAGAGGAAAAAATCACAGGAAGAACAGCAAACACAGTGTTCTGGTGGATTTATGATGGCACTAAAAAGATGAAAAACAGTCCAGGGGGGCAGATTGGTTCTCTAACAAAACAGGGACCAGAAGCTAGCATTGCATTTGGGATATAATGAACAGATTCCTGAGCCCTCACTTCAGTAACAGCAATCTAACAGAATTTCTCACTACACAGCAGATTGTGTTACTTTTTTGTAATTTCAAAAAGCAAAAAAAAAAAATTTCCCCCAGAGCCTTTTGGTCAAGCTCATATTGAAAAGAGATGTGAATGTGCCCCTTAGAACCTGTCATGAAAGCTAAAGTTATAAAATAGAACCAAACTGGGAAATGAAATTAGCACCGGCTTGCAGTGCTTCAGTGTGAGTCAGCGGCTGTTTTTTGGTTTTCTATAGATCTGTTAAACACCTTTTGGCTCAATGTTGGAATCAATATTAAGAAAAGTTCTGGGTCTGTCTGGGTCATAACTGGGTTTGATTTCACTGAAATGCTGACCAAATTACCAGAATGCATTGCAACCTTTTTTCCCCTAGTAGAGGTTTGGAAAGTGTCCTTTTCCCCATTGCAGCAGGAGTAAATCCTATGGTGTGTCGTTGCAGTTTTTGCAGATTGCGGCAGGCCTGACATCCCCTTCCCCAGCCAGAAAATGGCTGGCCCTGTGGACAGATTGATTCACTGACCTTTCTGCCGACGGTGCCCCTGCTTTGTCACCGGATGTTGGGCCCATCCTTGGGCCTAGCAAAGTGCGACAGAACTCCTGATAGGTTGAGGTATGATAGAGAGCCAGCTGAGAGCAGGCTGGGTAATTCATCAGTCCAGATAGTGTGGCACCTTTCCAGTGCAGCTGCGATCGCGCCTGATGAAGGGGGCTGGGTGCCCCACCTCATGGCTGCGTTAGTGCAACTCATGGGCTGTTGCTCTGAAACTTAAGTCATTGTAAATCATCCGGCTGGACTAAGCCGTGTCCCCCTTGATTGTCTCGCCTTGATGTATGACTTTCTAAGCACATTTTCACATTGCCTTCACCTTGTATCCACTCCATATCCTGCATAGGCCTTGTTCTGCATCCTCTGATAAACGGCAGCTATTTTAAACACCTGAAATATGGCATCGCTTCCTAACAATGATCTTCCAAAACTTTAAACGGAACTCCAAGACTTGGTGAACGCAACGCAGGACTGGGAAGGGCCAACCCCTGTTTGTGGGAGTTGTCCATCTGTGCACAGTGGCGTCATCCCAGAAGTAACACGTCATCAGGATTCTTCTCTTGGAACTCGGCAGGTGGCCGGCTTGAGTTAGCCGTCTGTGCCGAAGGGTTCTCAGCATCGTGACGACGCACAAGTGAGTTCTGGAGTTTATAGAACACCAGGACCTGGGAGGTCGGCGCCATGGGGAGTGGGGCTGAGGTACAGGGTACGCCACCCGCAAGCGAAACGTACCTCAAATAAATTACTTTTGCCACAGTATCAAGAGACTGAGGAAATAATCAGCAAAGAAAAAATGAGGTTGCTGGTTCAAGTCCCAGAAGGTCGCACAAAAGTCTGGACTATTTTGGAATTCTTCACTTATTACATAAACTATGAATCACCTTTTGAATTTATTTGCATTATTATCATTTCTTGACAGTTCACCAAAATAACTGCACTACCACACTACTCCGTTATTCAGAACACTCTATTCCGTTAAATAACTAGGTTTGCATGGAAATCGGCTTAAAGTCTAAAACAAGCACCTTGCTGTTTTTTTGGCATTTGATACTTCTGAATGCAGTTCACCTTAGAGGGCCTGCAACCAGAGAGACATAGCAGTTTGACTCCCTCTGCCATAAATCTCATCACTAAGCATAACTGTGCAGAAGACAAGCAGTGGTCACAGCAATGCAACATAAAGTTGTTTGTCTGACTGACAGCAAGCTTCTTATCTTCCAGCCAGTGACAACGGGAAATGAAGATTCCTTCTGTAAGCTCCGAACAAATACGAATTTTCTGAAATAAGGGTCTACAACCATTCTACTAACATCCAGCTTAGCGTATTCTCATATCAATTTAAATCACTTTATTTGTTACATCACTTGACACTTGGTAAGTACCAGTGAGTGAAAAACTTGTGCAGTGAAGTCTACAACAGCAGTGATGAAATGCAAATATTGGAAATATACACAATGGTAAATATGCAACATAGTAATCATAAACATTGTACAAGTACCAACAGATCAATACAATTAACAGTAATCTCCCTTCATAGCTAAAATTGCGATGTGTGAGGAGCTGGACATCCTGGCTGGCCCAGGCAGTACATGAAAATCCAGAGGCCACAGACAGAAGACAGCAAACAGATGGCATTTGACCATGAAGATGGTGAACAGACCCTTGTCTTTTATCCTTAGGGTGTGTTGTGTCTCATGCGCTCCTTTTGGTTTCCTCTCAGCCTGCCAATCAGACGTTACAGCTTCGACCAGCCTGTCTTTCTCCCTGCATGCACCGGGTGTGTCTTAGCAGCTGATGGAGTGGCGTCTGTCAAAGGGACCGACCCCGTACCTTGATACTTAAAGTGAATACGTGAATAGTTTAAACAGCTGTGGGATATCACAGTCATAATCTTGTATTGTGCTCATGCAATCAGTGATAAAAATAAAGGGCCTCATTTCAATGTTAACAAAAGGCTATAGATATGAAAAACAGCTGAAGTGCTGAATAAACCAGAGCCAAAGATATTTAACAAGGGGCAGCTGGATTAACTATTGCCGAAGATAAACTGAAACTAAAAGAAAATATGTAGAAAATGTGAGTACATCTAATACCAGGCTATGCCAAATATACAGCACTTTCCTGACTTTGTACCAATTCCTTTAGGCTTCTGGAGACGTTTCCCCCAGATATAGCAATTTGATAACCTTTTATATCATTTTATGTGATACTCCATTTCTTTAACAGAAATATGGAAAAATGACCTTTTCTCCATTATTGGACAGCAGTGGCTTTGCTTGGAACAGCAAAGTGCTGGAATAACTGATTTCATCTGAGTCGCTGCTACCATTCATTTTCATTTATTTTTCATAACACAAAGGAATCGCGGTGCTTCAGAAAAGCCCCCCCGTACCATCAAGATTAGAAAACAGAGCACAATTCCTCTTACGACATGATATATCGAATCATTAAAAGGCCCGTAAGCCTGAAGATTTCAGGAGAAATAACATTGCATCGATCATTAAAGATTTCAAGATTACACCTTCTAAAATAACAACTTTATTTCTTTGTTTTGAGTGCACAGTGAAATGACCAGGCTTCTTTACAGTGTGTAATTATACCCTTTTTCCCAATGACCCATCTGCTCAATTGAGGAGTGATACTGATCAAACAGGTAACTTCTCCATGTCCCAAGACAGACATAGGGATGGAAAGGTGCCCATGGACAACCAGGCCAATCATTCCTGATGAGGCGTGGGAGTGAGGCAGGTGTAGAGAGATGAAGAAAGGTGGCCATTTGACTGGTGTGGGGGGTACAGACTGTTTCCACATCCTGCTCCAAATAGAATGAGAAAAGTTAATTAGAGATTAAGAAAAGAAGGATGCTGAGTAAGAAAACATGTGTGTGTTAGGCAGGCAGACTGCAGAGGGAGCCAAGGAGACTGATGGTGGTAAAATATGAACTTGCACAAAATTCTGACCTAAACGGTTTATGTGGCAGATTAACACCCATTAGTATTTGGATTAAAAACACAATGAGCTCCCTGCGAGAGCCATCCTCTTCAGCATGACCACCCAAAGCTTCTTTAATGAAGTATATTTTCAGCACTGAAGCAGGATTCCCCAATGTACTTTCTGACAATACAGGTTGGGGGGGGGGGAGGGGCTAGCTTTAATACTGCAGTCACCAATAACTGTATGTAGCACTAACCGCATAACTGTTGCTTTGTCGACATATGATTTGGCTGTCATTGGTTGATTTTTGTGGTGTAGTTGAGGACACTGGGTAGATTTTTGGGCTGCAGTATTGGGCACATGGAGGGAATGCGCATAATCAGCCCCGTATACTTTAATGAGGCCTGCCTTCCCCTGTAGCTCTTAAATGCTGTCAAGTAAAGATTTGGGGGTTAAACAACTTGACTAAAACAAACTAGCAGATCATCAGAGAGTGGGTTGTTCTGGGGTGTGGTGCAGTTTACCAAATAATTTAACAAAAATTAAATCAGAAAATAATATAATAAAACTATGCAGAGAAAAGCTGTGTCAGTTGCACAGAAGTGGTGATGCATTCAACCAGAAAGACGCATTTGCACCAGGATACAGCTGCAATCAGAGACTCTGGATGCGAAGAAATCCCCCAGAGCCTCTGCTATCTCCTGCAAGTGATGAATCATAGCGCCTCCTCCAGGTTTCATATGCAATTTAATGTGTTATCAATAGGCTACCCCCTCTCTTATGCAACGGAACCCGCGACTCCTCCTGTTCCCGCACAGAGTAAAAGCAGTGAGGCATGTCATCAACTAACCCAGCTCTGTCCGAAAACTCGACTGGACCCTGAATCACCAGCCGGAAATGAATTCATTATGCAGCCCATTATGTGTCTGTTCTTCCTGACTCCTGCAATGCAGTTAATGTATCTCAATATTCTTCTCCTTTGCATGTCACTTATGAGAAACGTTCAACCTCAGCAGTGTTTTATTTCATTATGAAGAATGTAATATTCCGTGCACTAATCCTGTCAGCCAGATGACTCAAAATTTAACAAAAAAATCAACATGCGATGTTACCTTCATATAAACAGCTTAGCCTATTTAAAGTATACTCGCAGTCTCGCTTCTGCAGCATTCGTATGGAATCCATATCTCGAACCCAGAACCATGGAGCTACGGAACTTCCGGCAGGGACCTCTACAAACATTACCCCACTGCAAAGAGGCTTTATATCTCGCCAGCTCACCAACACAAACGTCTGCATTGGTGTTATCTTAAGTGTTTGGATGAAACAGCTACTCTAGGGGGTGGGGAGGGTATCGCTGTTGTGGGACAGTAGATGGACAGAGACTAATGTGGGTCACACGTGAAGCAATAAGCAGTATGGATGTGTCACATTACATTCACATCATCTTATGTCATATCCCAGGGTCTTTTCTAAGTGTAAACCCGAATTCCACGTGGCTGAGAGATCCCAGCCTCACAATGATGTCCCCACCACGGGGGGCATCTTGCCTCAGCACCTTTCTGTGGCAGTCAGGATAAAAACAAGCACAGCTCCCACTAGGAAGTGCCAGAGCTCGCAGGGAAGTGCCGGAAATCGGCAGATTCGGGGGCGTCCACCACAATCCTCATTTTAGCTATCTGAAGATGTATAAAGGAGGGAGCTTCAGCCTACTTGAAGGGCGGAGGGTCACCCTTGGGGGGGGGCTGTCTTTAGTGACTGTATCACCTCCTTCTCAGACCCCTGCCACCATGTTCCACTCGCCTTGTTTAATCTCCTGTCATATGAGTGACTTCCCAGGCTGCTCATTACAGAGCCTCTTCGTTCTGTCATTTCCCCATCCTCTCCACCCCAGAACAGGCGACTCCCCAAACGAACCTCAGGTCTGTTCCGGAAAGTTTGGCACGGCTCAGTCCACTGAGTCGTCCGGGTGCCTTACAGACTCCATTAAGCTGCCCGCCTGTCAGACAGGAGCTCTGTGGCAGAAGCCAAGCTTTCTCGCCTGGTGTCTGCAGTGATCACCATGTCCTCACTCACCTCAGGGTACCCGGCAACAACAAGGCTGATAACAAAACCGCCTTTGAATCGAGCACTATTATTCACTTACTCCGCTCCATGATTAGGACATTTAAAGCTTTCTTAAAATCCCAATGAAAGGCAACACCAGATAATGATCTTCACATCCTGTCTCTCCCTATTTGTGGTTTGTGAGGGCCTAATTACAGTAAGGGCTGCCCCCATGTTCCTGTAAACAGCACGTTTTCAAAGTGCAGTGCACCGTCGCCGGCTATTAAAGGATCTGTCCAATCAGGCGCTCGATATCGATGCCCCCTGGCTTCCATGTTTCAATATGAGTTTATCGTCTGAGGCCTGCGATTGATCAAGTCCGTGTTCACCCTCCGTGCACCTCCACTTCATCGGAGGGAATCGCTTGCCTTTATTTACGGTGGCAGATCCACACTGGAACAGATACGGTCTATAAATTGCACCCACTCTCCACTTTGGAACGTGGTCCCATTAAGTCTCAGTGCCGGATTAATGTAACTGACAGCTGGATAAAGTCAGAAAAACACAGGCCTGCCCTTGGCCTGAATTATCTTCTGGGACTAGTGCCCTGGCCTGCATGGTCACTGGTGAAATCCATCACCCCTTTCCGCATATAATATGCACCTCGTGGTTGCTGGATCTCACAGGCCGGGATCGGGAAAAGCCTGGGGTGTCCCTTTCTGACAAGTCAAGATGAGTGGTGGAATATTTATGGTGGGACTCCCTGTCATTCAACCGCTCCTCTGAAGAAAAATGCCAATGAATTGATAAATGGAGACATTTAAATAGCTAATGAAGTATAGGGGCAGAGATGGGGGCTACTGCCATGGGTTTAATATTATTCCTTTATCATAATATAATTTGCTGAACCTATACTTCATCTGAACATTAACCAGTGCAAAGGAAACATGGAGTTTTAATTGGAGATGCTGATTCCTGGTGACATCCTGCCTGACTCAATCCTTCTCCGCGCTCTCTGCCTCACTGTAGGTTAGCAGCAGGAGAGTGACTGAGTTAACATCACTTCTTAATTAGGGAAATTTTTAACCCAGAAAAGGGCACTCACACTTGTTCACACACCACTCATTCGCGCACGAGGTTGTGGAGGGTTGCATCCGTGGCAGAAATATGAGGTTAGCTACAGAAATGATTACTGAGAAATAAGTAGTGGAACATAAGCCAGAACATAAACCGACATGGGATGGACTGGAGGATTAGGCATGAAGGGTAGAGCAAGAGGTTAATTTCAGGGACTAGTACAGAGCAGAAGATGAATGACGGAGTGAGGGGTACTGCATTTTGAACAGGAAGGTGATCGCCTGATGGAGATGTCATATTGTCACGGGTGAAGGAAGCTGTGGATACGGAAAAGGGATTTATTCACGGGGTGACACAATCCAAATACATGTAATGTTAATGACAGGACTGGGGAAACATACTTGGACGCGGACTGAAATACACAGTATTAATCACAACAACGAGAAACAGCTGGTGAACACGGGGAATCCACACGGGGTAGATGAGGGGGCGTGACTGACGAGAGGGGAATGACACATATCCCATGATACACCGCAGAATGAAGCCAAACTGCTGTTATCTGGCATCCCCTCCTGCGTCCTGAGGCAGTGTGGCCTTGCAAAGATGAAAGCTACCCGATAGAGGTACTGTGAGGGACATTGGTAGATCTCAGCTAATTTGCTTTTTAAAGATCTGGTTCAGCTTACAGAACGCTCTTATCTCCAGTGGACATGAAACACTCCGGCTTAAGAAGTTTAATGCATTTGATTACATCATATCATGCCTTTCTAAGCTGTGGCATGCTGAATAACACCTTCCAGGAGTTTTACTTCTGTTTTATTATGGCATTCGATGTAGAGAAAGCCATTGAACATCATATGCTTGTTTCTTTAACAGGCGAGCTGCAAAATCATTGGTTTTAATTGTGATGAACTCAAAAGTGAGAGGAAGGTACAGGGTGCAGCTGCATCAGCTGGGTATATATTTCCACTGAAAAGACCCTGTGGTTCAGCCAAATCCCCAGAGTTTGCACAAGCCACTCTACTATGTCGACCCCCCAGTGAAGTTATGCCCCATAAATAACTCACAGACAACCCCCTCCACCCCATTACCAGGACCCTGGCAGGCACAAGAGAGGCCCCACCGACAGAATGATCCCTGCAGACCTGAGAGCGCCAAAGCACTGCGTATCCTGCCGTTTCGGTAATACGACCTCATATGGTGGAGTGCTGTGATCGTTCAAGATGTCCACCTGCTGCTTGCTCTCAGCCGACCGCATCGATCACGGCTCAGATGATCAAACAGACTTAGAGGGCCTGAATCTTTACGACAAGCCAGCAAAATGGGTTGTTGACATGGAAGATTGTCTCAAATGTCACTATTTCTAGTACACTTGCACAGAAAGGTGTAATAAACCCTGCAATCCTGACCAGGATGGATGGATGAGTGCAGATTAATTAAGTATGCTATTTAATTAATGTTTAATGGGATAACTTGTTTATAGTGTCATGAATTGCTGAAAATCTGTATAGTAAACTCAATGTCTGGCTTGTTGTTGAGACAAACAATATCAAAAATTAAACAAATAACAAGGATGATGTCATATCTCCCTCTCATCACAAGGGATTGTTAAGGCTGCTTTATTCTTTTAAACCTCCACATTGAGCTTTCCACTGAGGCTGCAGATCCATACATAAAATATGATTAGTTAAAGTTCACAGCAGCACAAATAACTGCAGTGATTGATAAATGAAGGCCTCACTGTCACATGCTGTGCCTGTAATAAGGCTGGCTCCTCTGCTCCGCTCTCAAAAGCAAACCAGCCATCAGAACAAGCTTCTTCACATTTTTTAAATGGCACAGGAAGTGAGCTCAGCAGCACTAATGAGGCACTCGAAGTGACCTGTAGTCCTGTACTCATACGCTAAGCCACAAATGCATTAGTATGATTTCATCATCTCCTTTGTATATCTATTCCTATTTTATGCAGAATAAAGATTAGGTATAACTAATGAAATTCACACCTCCTCTCCGGTTGCCATTTTACATTCTGGATGCTGTTTCAGGAAGATGATACTAGTGGCTCTATTAGGCATATTGCCATGGTTTCAGACACAACCCCAGAGTGTCAGTTTATCCCTGTTTTTTTACCCATAGTTACTGCGATGCATGTGCTAAAGTCATCCCAGCACAGGACCAGAGCGTGCTCAAAAATAAACATGTTCCTCTCAACAAGAAGGCAACACAGACCAAGAGAGATGGTCCAAGGAAAGGAGGATAGATAGATGTATGAGTGGACAGACGGACGGACGGGCGGATGGATGGATAGATGGATTGGTGTGGCTGCATGTATGGGGAATATAAAGACATTGCTATTTTCTTCAAACCATTCATAAGCTTTATTGTCATTTATACAATGAAATATTTGTTTCCACACCTCCCTGCAGACCTTAATAACATATATAGCAAGAAAGAAAAATAAATAGCAAATAACAAAATAGTGGGAACAATGTCGTACATACAATACACACAGTATACATGCGACATACAGTAGAATTTCCCCTTGGGATCAATACAAACAATCTCAATTCATCCATTCTGAAACTGCTTTTTCTATTCTTAGTTATGAGGGGTCTGGAGCATATGGGCAAAAGGCAAGGAACAACCCAGGATGGGGTGCCAACCCATTGCAGAGCAAACACACACACACCTATGGGCAATTTGGTAGCTCTGATAAGCCATAGCATGTTTTTGGATGGTGGGGGGGAAAGAGTACCTGAAGCAAACCCCATTATGACACAGGGAGAACATACAAACTCCACACATGGAACCCTAGTGGAGACTTGAACTCCAGTCCAGAGGTGTGCGACGATAGTGCTAACCGCTGCACCACCATGCTGCCTTTCTTAAGGTTAATCTTAATCTCACTATACAGTAATATACATGCTGCTGAGGTCACACTGGCAGTTGTTCTTTCAGCAATGGCTACTGCTGATCTCACACAGCATAGTGAAACTTCACAAATAACCCATGTTTACATGTTTGGCTCTTTTCTCTCTTCTGATGTGCCTATCAACACAGTGTGATGAGTTAATAATTACAGAGCTGTAAGTAAGCAGCCCTATACTGAAGAGGCCTGTTTGTGCCAGTCTGCATGATTCCTTTGCAATTTTTCCAGCCTCTTCCATCTTGACTTGCTACCATTATCCTCCCCACTTCACATCCACTTGAGCAATTGCCTTGTTAAGATGGTCCAGACTAGTATGGGATAACTCACCTGAAACACTGTTTAAACCCTCAAGATGGGGCTGCAATGGAAAATGTAAATCTCTACCCATAGCAGGTTGTCTTTAGCTTTATGAAGTCTACAGTCCAGCTGGGAGCCCATATTTTCTTTTCACACTGTGCACTGGAGAATCTTAGCATGGTAATATCTGCAACCTCATAAAATAAGACATCTGTATTTTTTTTTTGGCCACACAATAAATATTTGAAACCTGTCAAGTTTATGGTGCTCAATGGACATCAGTTATTTAATTTTCCACTTTGCATTATTTATAACACCATAACAGGTCTTAATTATACCATGTAAACAGAAAACATCCTCCAAAGTAAAATAACATCTTTAAGGTTTGATAAAGCTACCATGCAGCTGTCAGAGAGTGACTGTTTCCCACAGATAGACCACCCAGCTGGGGGTTGATGGGGGGGTCAGCCAGGCGAGACATGGAGGGTCTGAGCTGCTGAGCTACAAAAATCATCTCTCTCTGTTCAGCGGACAGCTCTTTTAGCTCAGCCTTCCACATCTGATAATAATAGACCAGGGGGGCACATGGGTTATGTCATTGTGTCATTCAGGGTGGACATTGCATTGGGGCACCCTGGCCCACCACATCCGCTTATGGATCTGATGGCTGATCACTGCAGGGTATGCGTACTACCAAGGAGTGTGTAATGCAGGGAGTGCACACTATGGGCAATGCGTAATGCAAAGAGTACCCACTGTGGGGAGTGCATACTGCAGGAAGATCACACTGTAAGAATTGCATAATACAGGATGTAGACTGCAAAGAAGTGCACACTGCAGGAAGAGCGTACTGCAGGGAGTGCATACAACAGGGAGCACACACTGCAGGGAGTACACACTGCAAGGATTGTGCAATGCAGTGAGTGCTCACTGTAGAGAGTGAATAATGTAGGGAGTGTATAACTCACGGAGTGCACACTGCGGGGAGTACACAGAAGGGTGTCAATTGACCACACCCTCAGGCGGCATTCCCGAAAGGCAGCCATTAAGAAGATTCCTGTAATCAAGCGGGGAGGCACATCAACACCACACCCCTGCAAATCGGAGCTGCTTTTCATTATGAAATAATTGTGTAGCTGATGCAGTCGTTCCCAGTAACCATTACACTCACCCATGCAGATAAATAATACACACAGGCAGAGCAGCTGTTCCCCTTCTCAGATCGATACTTGCATCTTTTAATTCTGGTTAAATGGCATCACCATGTCTGTTTGAGGGTGCCTGAACCACTGTCCTGACCAAAACACGTGTGAATAAGAAATGGAATTTGGGGATTTGGAATCATACTGTATTCTGTGATTAAAAGACAGCTTTTATGTCTTACTCAAAAGATTTTTAATCTGCCTTTAAACTGAACTGTCTACAGCCATGATAGCAAACATAAATTATTTCATCCAAAAAGGAGTTAAATAAAATACCTATTTAAACATTTCCTCTTATGGTCAGAAACTGGTACATGGTGTAATGACCGCTGTCCAACGAGCAGGCAGGAAGCGGGTAAGGACGAGGCAGGCAGACGAGGATCCTAAATACACGGGTTTACTGTGGGGAAACACAGGGCAGACGGCAACAAAACATCGATGATGGATCTGGGGAAAACGGACTCAGATGCGGACTAAATACACAAGACAAGCCGAAATAACAGGAAACAGGTGATCACAATCGGTGTACTACATGTAGGTAATGAGGGGGCACACACGAAGCCTGGACACGCAGGTCATGACAGAACCGTCCCCCCAAGGCACGCACTCCGGCCGGGCCTCAGGGGAGCAGCAGACAGGATGAGACCGGGAAAACAGATCCTGAAAAACAAGAGCAAGAACATCACTGGGGCACAGGGAACAAGACCGAAACACAAAACAAGCACAAAGGCAGAAGCCAGGACAGAACCTGACACAGAACAGGGAACGCGGACAGACAAACCAGAAAGGGAGACACTGGGGGAACACCAACGGACAGAACGAGGGGCCAGGAGTGAAAGGAGGGACCACGGGGGGACAAGGAGCTGAGGCAGGAGGGACAAAGAACAGACAAGGAAGACCAGACAGGAAAGGCCGGGGGAAAAAGGGGAGCCCGAGGGAGCCACAGCAAGCGACGAGTGGCAGCCGGAGGGGCCGCAGGCGACCGAATGGCCGAAGCCAGAGGGACCCCGGGCGGCTCTGAGGCAGGAGCCGGAGCGGACCATGAGGGGGCCGAGGAGGAAGCCGGAGGGACCAATGGAGGGGTTAAGGAGGAAGACGAAGGGGGCACCAGGGAAAGCGAGGAGGGAGCAGAAGGGGACCATGGCAAAGGCAAGGAGGGAGGGGAAGCCGCAGAAGGCGTCGGAGGCGGGACCATAGGCGGCTGACAAGGCAATGGCGGAGGACCCACAGGCGACAGCTGAGCAGGAGCCTGGGGGACCACAGGCGAGCCAGGGGTCAGGGCAGATGGGACCTGACCCCTGCGCCTATGTCCTCTCACTTTCCGGGACACCAATTGGCAGGGTTCTGGCCGGGATCGACTGCGCCAGGGTGAAGGCAGAGGAGTCATTAGGGACGTCCCCGAGGGGTCTCACTTGAGCTCCTCCTCCTCCAATGGGGAAGGAGCTGTGGTCAGACTTTCTGGTACCTCCTCGAGGACTGAGACTGGTGCCGGGGGGACTGGAGCAGGGTCAGGACCAGGATGGGCGGAGCCTGGGCTGGGGTATCAGGTGCAGGCGGAGCAGGAGCCGGAGCAGCTGCAGGTGGAGCCGGAGCAGCTGCAGGCGGAGCCGAGGCCTCAGGCAAAGCAGCTGCAGGCAGAGCTGGGGCCCTCTGGTGAAGCAGCTGCATGTGGAGCCAGAGGCAGGACCTCGGGCGGCGCAGCAGCCGGAGGCAGGACCTCGGGGAGTGCAGCAGGCGGCGACACAAGCAGGAACCTCCGAAGCCGGTGACGCAACAGGATCCTCAGAGGGCGGCGACGCAGCAGGATCCTCAGAGGGCGGTGATGCAGCAGGATCCTCAGAGGACTGCAGGCACAGCAGGCGCCGGGACCCTGGGAGTGGGCGGAGCCGCAGCAGGGAGCTTGGGCAGCGGTGTACGAACTGCCGACTTGGGACCAGCAGGGGGCGGTGTGGCAGCCGGAGCCTTGCTGGGCGGCGTGGAAGTCGCCGGGACAGGCGGGAATGGCAGATCAGGCACCTCAGGCACTGACGGGACAGGCAAGACAGGTATGTCAGTCACCGGCGGAACAGGCAGGACAGGCACGTCAAGCGCCGGCAGGACAGGCACGTCAAGTGCCGGTGGGACAGGCAGGACAGGCAGGACAGGGACATGATAGCTGCCAGGGTTGGTACCGTAAGAGTGGGCATTGCCCCTTTAAGAGTCCTCACAACCCGCGGCATCCCACACGGCCCTGACCCCTCTATTAGTCAGCCGTGCCTCCCTGTAGTGGTGCTAGAGCTGGCAGCTCTGCAACGGCGATGTGGGCTTTAAATACTTGCAGTGGTGCTGCAGCAGTGATGTCCAAGGTGATCGGGGATTCCCCCGATCACTGGCAGGGAGAGAAGTTGGGGAGAGAGAGGCGGCTCACAGGAAGATTATCCGTGCTTCCTCTGGCTTCTCCTTTTGCTTCCTCCTCTTCTTCCTCCGACTCGCGGTTGCCGGTGGAGGTTGCGCCATTTCCGGGAGGACAGACGGCAGGTTTACTGCCTCAGCAGTGAGCAGCACGACCGGCTGAAGCCTGCTAGCAGTTACGCACTGCACAAGCAACCAAAGGTTTTCGTGTTTCCGGGCGGGGACATCATACTCAGGAGGTCGCCGCTCCGGCTGGCCAAATCCAGCGCCACAGGGTCTTCCTGGCACACACAAGGACTGGATCCACAGGTCATGACACATGGACCCTTGTGACCCTTATTACACACCTACTTCATGTAACCTTATGTTGCATTTACCCTGTACAGTATGCAGTAGGTGATAGTCAGCAAATATTTACACAGAGGCAAAATGCTTGCACACCCATAAGGTCTGCTACAAATTGTGGATCCCAGGCCTGAATGCATGCACTGATGACGCGTGTCTTGAAATGTGGTCTGACCCCTCTGGCGACCTTGGGGTTGGGTGGAGAGGCTTTTTGCTTATTTAAGGGATATATTTAGTTATTTTTTCTGCAGTAGTGGACACGTTGTCTAGAAGAACAGCAGACATTTCTTGTCTGAGAGTGAGTGAAAGTCCTTCAGGCTGCTATTTAAGCAAGGTGTGTATTCAGCTCGAACTGGGGAGTGAAGTCATCGCACATTATCTACCCTCACCCACACACACACACACACACCTGCACACACACTTCCATTCCATTCCATTAGCTCACACGCTACTCAGCCCGTCTGAAAATCCTGCCTAAGAGCAGGAGGACAGCAGCTCGCTAATGGGCAGGAAGACAGCATTGCCTCCAGGGTGGCAATGCTACAGCTTCACCCACGGCTGGTCACCATGGGCCGTCCACAGGCCCTCGCAGGCTGCTTCTGCATGTACAGACTGTCCCCCATGTGACATTCTGAATATAGCGATACGATGCTGAGTGCGGCACTCAGCCCCCAGCAGGGAGTGAGGCAGGTACGTAGGAATTCATCAGCCAGGACCAGGAGAGAGTCCCACAGGCTAGAGTGACAGCTGGTTGGATGCCAACCAACCAATCAATCAGTCATTCAATCAAGTAACCAATCAGTCAATCAATTAACCAACCAGCCACTCAATCTATCAACCAGTCAATCAGTCAGCCAACCAACCAACCAACCAACCAACCAACCAACCAATCAATCAATCATAGTTATATATGTTACATACACAGTACAATGTGCAGTGAAATACAAGGTTGCCTAGCTCTAAGGGTGTCAAACACAGAGCATATATATAGGCACATAAGTATAAAGAGACAAGACATAAACATTATTATATGCATTAAACCAGTGGTTCCCAAACTGGGGGGCGCACCCCCCTAGGGGGGCGTAGAGGTATTGCGAGGGGGGCACACCAACGGGATACCCTCAGGGGCATGTGCCACCCTAAACAAAATCTCTTCACAGACTGGACGATTAAACAAATAAA
>JAODLC010000001.1:52673017-52685224 GCA_026781145.1 Hippopotamyrus pictus
ACGGGATGACCAGCAACACCTGCTGGCCAAACGGGGAAGGGACACAGAGTGAGACACAGGGGCTGACCCTGACACACCCCTCCGAAAGCCCGCCAACTAGATGGCCAGCCGTTGGTTCAGGAGTCAGGTTCCTGGTCATCCCTATTCATGAACTTTAGACCATAAAACCTGGCACCTCGGAGTATTTCCCTTTTAAGGTTACCCATTTAAATCTGGTCACTGCATTTTCACATTACATTCTGTTTGGTTATATTCTGTTATTTTGTGTTTTGTTGATTATGTTAAAATATTGTGATACTGTCTCTCAGCGGCCATGAGAAGAGCTTTGCTACCAGTCGTTTATGTGGTAATGTAGTTCGGTAGACGAGCATTGTAACCCAGGTTACTAAGTGATACTGGTAATTAATGAATCTCATGTAAGTCGCACATTAACAAACTCACAGGGATTCCGCAACTGAGTTTGGAGAAACCAACCATTTGGCGTAACAATTTAATTAATTTAAAAAATGTATTTAATTCCCCTATACATTGGTGGAGATATTTAAATTTACTTGAGCTACTTTTTCCTACACATCTATAATGCATTGTAATGGTCAGTATAAGCATTCATACCTGTTTGCCTTGTGGAGCGCTAAAAGCCTTCTGTAAATGGTATGTACCATTTGAGGTGTTTCTATACAGATGGAGACTGAGGTCAAAGCCATATGGATAGTGCACAACTGCATCAGTCTAACCCTGGTCTTAGATCAGCAGGTGCAAGGCACTCCAGTCAATCAAGCTGCCCATGGACTGCCTGTGTTGTTCTCACTGCTGTCTGGGTGGGGCCTTGGTGTTGTGGTGGTGGTTGGGGGCTTGGGGCAGTGGGGGGTGGGGGGGTGATGCTGCATTAGGATGACCCTCAGGATCCTTTGTGGGATGACCACATCCAGAGACATCCCTTTGTGCAGACATGCACGGGGGATCAGACAGTGAGGCAGATGAAAGAGTTGCTGTCAGGTACGCAGACGGCTCAACTCAAAAACGTCCAGTGCTCTGACGTAGCTGCGTGCAGTCGTAGCTGAACCACACGCATACGGGATCCTGCGCAACCACTTGTGATTAAGCCAGTCAGCTTCCTCTAGATTACTGAATCGTCACACCAGTCAGCTTCCTCCAGATCTCTTTAGTATTGGTTCGGGTTTTCAGTGATGCGGTCCTGCTCTTTTCTTTAGCATTTGGACACATGCTGATGTCAGAGGTCCGTGTGTCTGGGAAATTAAGACACCCACATAGAGAAAACACAAAAACTACAAACGAATATGCCATTGTTATGTGCACACAGGAGAAACACACAAACACATACTCATCTACATGGGTGTTGCCGCCATTAAATCTGAGGGGGACGTGTCCCAATCACATTTCATAATTATTCGTTCCGACCCCCCCCCCCCCACATTTAACATAAAATATTAGTTTTATACCAGTGTGTCCCCCCCACACATTCAAAATGCTTCTGACACCCTTGTTCATCTATCATTTAACTCTGAAGTGGATGCTTTTCAGCTGAGGGGGAGTAGGGCACAGAATGGTGCCAGACTCTATAATGTCCTGGTCCCCTGTCAGGTTCGGTCCCTGCCTTGCCCATCTGTCTCCTGTCCATTGTCTCCCTGTTTGGCCAGGGGGTGTTGCTGACCAACCCGTTCTTTTCCCTGTGTTTCATTAGGTTTAAGATAGCTCACAGTACTTAGCATGTTCCCCTTCTCCCCAAGCCACTGCATGGCTGAATGGACTCACTACTGTATCTGTTACTGGTACGAGGTTGGCCAGAGACATTTTAGATATCAGTTTTGTTTTCCGCACATTACCGTAATTATTTTCTTCTTGTCATATATTTCTGTATTGGTTGTTTTGTGCCTTTGTTCTTAGGTATCCTTATGTGTATCTGATCTTGTAGCAATGTTCTGTACCCTTGTTTCTAGTCTGTCTTTGTGTATGAGTCTGTACTGATTATTGATTGCCCTCACTTGTTTCTCACTACTTATAGTTCCTACTGTTTGGTTCATTGTCAATGGCTTGCACCTGTTCTTGGTCTAGCCTCATTGTCTCTGTATATATGTGCCTACCGTAGGCCTCAGGCAGTCATTCCATTTTGTTCCTGTGTGGTCCCTGAAGGTGTTTCTTTTCTGTGGATCCTGAATGTGTTTCCTGGTAGATTTTATGCTTAGTTTTTTTTTATTTTATGCTTAGTTTAGCCTTGAATTTATTTTTATTTTGCCTACCTGCCTGTGTTTAGACCCCTCATGTTTCTTGTCTTTGAGCTCCGTTTGTAAGGTCCGTTTGTGTGTCTAAGCCACGCTGGAGTCATCATCCATCATGCCCCATTGTAACAGTCCCTTGCAGCACTGATATCTGCAAACTTTGAAAACCTTCTGTTAAGGGTATATACGTTTTTAATTTGATATCACGGTCGGGGGGGAGCTGTCATCTCTTCATTCGAGGAAGCAGCTTTCAGTTTTCCCACTGTAGAACTTCCAGCTTTTTTCCATATTTTGGTGAACTATTTTAATTTTTATGCTTGGATTTAGTCTTGGCTTGAGAAAATGAGTAAAGATGGAATGTCTGACTGGAGCCAGGAAGAACACACAAGCACTGAGTACCATGCTCTTGAGTGATGCAGGCCGAGGGGAGCCATGTTCTAGCCCTCAGGTCATTGAGAAACTGTTGTGGACAATTGTCGTTCATCTGTCCGAGGGGAGCAACCTCTGCAGAGTCTGCCGCTGGCAGCTCATTATGTGTCCATCATGGCTGTCAGCTGGCAGCAAAAGAAACCATCCAAATTAGTGACGTTCACAAACCTTCACGGGCCCAAAATCACTTCCTTTCTCATGTTTCTATGGGAACACTAAGAACAAAAATGAGGGCATGAGAGCTCACTGGCACCTGGTGCCAACTTTTTCCACTTTACAAGTAATTAAAAACCACTTTCCTCTCCCTCCCATTACCTCCCTCCGGTGACCAGGCATGTGGTTCAGTCCAGATGGCCCCTCAGGTTACCGCGGAGATGGGCCTTGGCACACTCCGCTGCTTGAGTGTGCAGTTATCCTTACCCGTGAGGGAGACTCCCACATGAGATTTGCCCCTGAGGTTAAGACACATTTTACAGAGCGACCAGGCCGCTTAGCTGTAGGGAAGCAGGGGCGTAAGGACCCGTAACATGCCCATTAGACTAGAGTGGCTGTGTGCTGCAATGTGCCTCCATGGAGTCTCACTAGGGAGCGGCTGTTTAAAAATAACCGAAGAGCAATTTTAATAGCCGAGAGCGGCTGCCATGGTTACTTGCTCATTTACAGCCCTGTATTAAAATCATCATCATCTTCATCATCATCAACTTCATCATGCCCTCAATGCATCAGCATCTAACCAAGACTTTATAATCTTTATAAATATCACACCCCCATTATTTCATCACTAAATACCATTTACTACCATGTACTTTTACTTATCTAAAAGACATTTCCGATAAAGATAATAATTCAGAGCAGTCTGGAGTTTGCTTAAATTGCACCTAATCAAACATATGTAGAGAGAATGCCAGAGTGCTGGACCCCCGAGGAGCAAGTGAGCCTTGTTGGGTAAAGTGTCATATATGTAAATTGGCTCACAGGAACACTTGAGTCAGATGCAAGAGCGAAATGACCTCATAGGAATAGCTTGAATGGTAACCATGTTCGCCATCAATTACCTTTCCATTCACGGTGTGACTTTCATATTCTCCATTATAATACCTCGGATGTTCATCAAGCAGGATATTCAACTCTTCACCCCACCCACAAGTGACCTATCGCTCAATGACATGGAATGCAGCGAAACCAATTCCCATTTGCCAAGTTGAATCAGAAATTGATTCATTTCCATGTCATGGGGTGGAGATATTTACCACCGTCACATTCAAACAAACCAGCGTGTGAAAACTTGAACCCTCAGATCTCCATATGCTACCCCCTGCCTCCCATTAAGAGATTCGGGGGGGGTCAGTGAATGCCCTGTTTGGGGCTGTTCCATCCCATACCTGACTCTCATTGCATTGTTAAGGTTCCCAAGGGTAGAGAGTAAGTGAGAGCTTCAACAGAATGTGCAGACGAAGAGTCCCCTCAAACAACAACATGTCACCATTGTGCCAGAGTATTTCAACAGCAACCAAATTCAGATGCCAAGACGAAAACTTCTATATAACTGGAGGATGGGCCAGTGTATTGCATTATTTACGAGGACACCACTATTTCATGTTGTGTGTTTGCCCTGATCCTTGTATGTCATGCACATGTCCGCTACAGATGACAGTCTGTCTCAGAGAGGCAAGAATGATTGATATTTGATAACTTACTGTAGCATCAGTTTTTTTTTTCCTTTACTTTGGATAAATGCAGATTACTATTTCAACTAGATTCCTGACTGCTGTGAACTCTCCTAGTCATTCATCATTGGACTGAAAGTCACTTATCCATTACAAATGAATGTTTCACCAAATGACAGTTAGTTCCAAACTGCCCATTTTTCGTATCACACATGTAAGGCGAACAGCTCAGCACTCTGCGGCTATTATGAAAACATTTACTTTAGAAAAGGTAGGGCTCTCGATGGAAGTAGTCTAGGGTGCTGTGTCTGTGATCGAAAGTCCCTGGGCTGGCAGATTGATGCCATCCTTAACCCTCAACTGCTTGAGGGACTGGCTGACCCTATTTTTTGTTTTCAAAAATGTATGTCGCTTTGCATAAAAACATCGCCTAAGTAAATAAAATGTAGCCCATCCAGGGTCTCTTCTTGCAAGTTTGAACAAGCTGGTGTGTCAGGCAAACAGAGGACCCATTAATCGTCCTCCAGGGCCAAAGCTGGGACAGTGGGTAGCCTGTGAATGGCCAAACAGCTCTGTGTGTAACCGCTGTCTCAGAGACCTGCAGACATACTAGTCACATGGGCCGGTCCCTTCACCCGAGGTGTTGTGGTGTTCATGGTATTTATCAGGTAAATCTTTATGAATCCCATGTGAGTGACCTTACGATGGCAGCAGCTGTCAGGCATTCCCAGGGTCCCATGTCAGATGCCACAGAAACGGGGTTCTTCCCCCAAGCACGTAGGAAGCTAAATACGACTAGGTCAGCATAACTGCTTTCAGAACGTAGGGGATGTGGTCAGTAGCATGATCACTCACACCCTGAGCTGGATCATATCCCCGCTGTGTCAAAGTCATCATCATGGGAGGGTCAATCCCACATCACTTCACAGCTAACAGGTGTTCATGATGGTTCATGAGCTGGTCGGGATTCCTGGACTAGATATGCAAACCAGAATGTGGGGTAAGATCTCAGAGGCTCAGAAAACATGCCAAGGGAAGAGGAGTCCACACACTGCCTCCCTGATTATGTATTAATCCTCCACACGCTGCATGACATCATGTCATTTGCACAGACATCTTTCCTCTGCATCTGAGGAATGAGGTCACTTCCTACTAATGACTCAGGGAAGCCACGGATTTGCACCTCCTCGCTCACGCTCTGCCTCCGTCTCTCCTGTGTGGGCCTCCATTTCAGGGGTCATGCACTTCCAAACAGGCTCCACCCCACAGACTGGAAGGTGCCACGTCAAGCCTTCCATTACGTTTACACATGGGTGTTTACTGCCAGAAGCAAGGCGCATTCGCTTTTCCCTTTCTACCCCATAGGAAACAAAAATCCTATTAGTGAGTAATTGGACCTGAATTCACATTTTGCTAGCAATAGCACAGAGCTGTCTGATTAGCTGTCTGATTAGCTGGCATCACTCAGGACCTGGTTCTGAATCACTCGTGATGGGATGAAAGTTCCAGGTCCCCGACATACCGAGGAGGGCACGCCCATAACTTGGTGAGCAGCGGGCAGGGAACTGGCCTCTCCCACCATCTGCTGTCATTTCAGCCCTCAAAACTTCAACTAATAGCACATGCCCCCTAACTGAATACCGCTTTGACCTTTACTGAAGGTCAGCCCACATTAAACCAGTGTAGCATCTCTTGCTGGGTAACCACAGGGATAATAAAATGCCTGAATTAGGCAATTAATTACTGTAATCCTCAGCAGAAGCAACTTGTGCATGTAATTACAATGGGAAAAGGTCAACCTTCCATATCCTGAGGTGGAGAGGAGCTCGTCCGCATGGAGGAAATGACAGATTCTCTGTCACGTTCTTACTGTGCTCCTCCTATTTCATTTCCAGCATGAGCTTCCCGCTCCGGCTCAGCCCCAGTTTCTGTCTGGAAGCTCAGCCTCGTCAGTGAGGGGAGGCATCCTTCGTGAAAGATGGGTGACCTCGGCTAGGACGCTGAGTTTACTGTGCCCAACATCCATCACACTAAAGAGGCCTTATTCTGCACCAATGATTCCATCCAATGCGTAACAATGGGGTGCAGCTCTTAGCATTCAAATGGGACAGAGGAGATAAGCATGACCCTGATAGACAGACAGAGGGAAACACAGAGTCCACATGCACAGATTTCACACGAAATATAAACTGAAACAGAAAAATGATGGTCCACTTCAGAGACCATGTGTTCACCCATTACCGACGTCTGAGATGAAGGAGGATTATGGGTAATATGGACCGGCTGAGTTCCTTTTCCATCTCTTCAGTTGAATGAACAGCTGGAGCATTCTGCAGCACAGCTGTCGTCATGGCACTGCCAGCTGACATCCACCCCCATCCTGTGCTGTGGCCCAACCCATAGGCTTCCTGCTCAGAGGCAGCCACACCTTGGAGAACCGCTGCCATTCAACAAGTGAGTCATCCCTCGGCTGTCCGATTAATGTCCTGTGCTAAACTTTCCTTTCCATTTCCCACAGTTAAGCCTAATGTACAGAGGACCGCAGCATTACAGTCAGTGGACGCACATATCGAAATCACCAGAGCTTTTACATTTTTGCCCTTCGGAAATGGCACGGCCAGAGGCAGGCAGGACACTGATAACCCAATCCATCACCTTAAAGGTGCTCCAGATTACACAGCTGCAGTAATTGAAAACATTTGAGTTCATGGTACACAGTTCTCATTTGCGGTAATGTCTCCGCTTAAGTGCCCCAGTGGTAACACACCCTGTCCTTTAGGCCTCAGCAAACCACAAGATGCCCATCTGCGCGTCTCTGCTCTGACATATGCCTCGTACTCTTTACCTGACGAATCTCGCATGTGTCACTCCGCCTCCCAGAAATGGCCACGGTTACAGAAAAAAGCACACGATTAATGGTCATTAATAAAGGGAATTGCAAATGACTCTAATTTCAATGGCAGATAGTCTCAGCAGAGGTGAGGGACTCAGCACGTGATGAGGGCTCAGAGACACAGTAGACACAGGGAAAAGAAGACACGTGTGCATCAGTATGCAGCCCTCCTTCAACTTCATTATGCACTAGACTGGGGTTCTTCAAATCTGGACCTCGATTCCAAATCCAGGCCTTGTTTTCAGTTTTCCCAGTTAGTTAGTTTAATAATTACTGATTCTGATTGGTCAGAGTCTTCACGCCTGGCTCGCAGGTAAAGGAAGGCTGGAAAACCAACAGTGCTCGGACCATGATTTGAATAACCCTGCACTAGATACTGACCCTGGGAAGCTACTCTCACAGAAACAAGAACAGATGCAGGGACATGGTGAAACATCAGCCCAGTCTGTAGGACTCTGATCTGACACTTCATGCAAGACTCATTGCTTTTTGCTGTTTCTGTTGTAATCTAAGTGTGCTGGACATACCTTAAAACCAGCAGCGGTGTTCACCAGTGCTTGAACCACACATTTGTCTGGTCACTACATAAGGGGCAACAGGAGGCTCCCAAGTGTCTTTTTGACTCTGGTCCCAGAGAGAACAAACCAACCCCTGCTTAAAACACTCATTTGTGCCTAAAGCACATAATAAACAGCAGGAGCTCAGTGCTGCCCCCTGTGCTTTCATTATGGAATCTGGCCCAGAAGAACGAATGCAGTGCATGTTTGTTTCTCCCTAATGAAGCATATAGTTGCACACATGTACTGTATGTGAGAGGTTCCTGAATGTAAAATGTTCATCTGCAGCTGATGCAATCAGCCTTACGGTGAACAGTGTGCACACACACACACACACACACAGGTTTGTAATTATATCTTTGTGGGAACTCGCCATTCATTTCTATGCGGAAAATTCTAATCCCAAAATGACATCCTTAACCCCTACCCAGCCCTAACCTTAAACATAAGTAACCAAAGTAAACATGGGATTTTTGGCATTTTTAGTTTCTTGATTGCATACACTGATCACAAAAATGGTCCCCACAATGTAAAAATAGCAGATTTTTATTACATTGTGGGGAAAATTTGGTCCCCACAATGCAATATAAACAACTCCCTCACACACACAGATAGACCAGCTGTGGATCCTCATTCTCCACTGACATTTATGCAGAAATGACCTGAAATCTCACACAATAGAATAATTCAGCAGTAAACACATTCAGTGCTGACCTTTAACTCCCGAGGCTGGACTTTTCTCGAGAGCCACTCATGTCTCTCGGTGTGGCTGCAGGATCTCAGTGTTTTGGCAGCTGCAAGGTGTCTAGCCTGAGACCCAAGACCTCTGGCAGGCAATTGCTCCCCCTGACAGGATGGGGCTGAGGGCAGAGTGAGCTGGGACGTCAACACCAACGCCCAGTAAATACCACACACAGTGAGCCACAGAAGACCTGCATCGATACACTCATTACTGCTCATTTGGGTGTATGCTGATTTTCTAGCTGATTGTTAAACACACTCTAATGAAATCCCTTCCCAGAAAATAACCTTGAGAAGAGATATAGTATTAACCTTATTTAACATTAACAGTGACGGCATGTGTGAGAGCAGCATTAACAGAGGGAGAGGGGGCTATGGCAGGCGATTCATTAAGAGGGAGGCAGGGGGAGTGAGGCACTCAAAGGTGAAGTACCTTCCTGAAGCGGGAAGGCTGGAAAACATAAACATAGAGGGATGCAGAGAGGGACAGCCAAATGCACGCAGAAAGAGTGATCAGAGTAAAGCAGAGGAGAGGAGGGTTAACCCAAGACAAGATAACAGAACTAAAAGTAGACAAGAAATATGTAAAGAAGAACTACATTTAAAAATGTAAAAGAAGTTACACAAACAGTGTACCACTACGATTCAGATTCAGATTTCCTTTATTGGCATACGTAAATAAAACACAAAGTTCCCTTCCCCCTAGACTAAACAGTGCCATAATAGACAATGGACAAATAGAAAAGACAAATAGAATTCAAAGTATCTGTTGTGTGAATGGCATAATATACATTCAA
This sequence comes from Hippopotamyrus pictus, assembly GCA_026781145.1. Lineage (NCBI taxonomy): Eukaryota > Metazoa > Chordata > Actinopteri > Osteoglossiformes > Mormyridae > Hippopotamyrus > Hippopotamyrus pictus. The sequence goes on from JAODLC010000001.1 coordinate 52,682,339, forward strand.
AGCTTGTTCATAATATAGGTGCCTTTAGAATAAGCAGTGTGGTACACTTGTATGGTAGGGTAAAAAAGAACTTTGTATAGCTCAGGGGATTCTGTGAGTGAATGTGCTTCTCATGATACTGGTGTTGAGGGTATAGTCTTTATTGTCCATTATGGAGAGCAGTTTGGACCTCACCTTTCTCTCCACCTACTACTGTTGACCAACAAGAAGACTCTTTTATGCTACTTCTCTGACCAGCCAAACTGGAAGTTCAACAGTTTGACCACCTAGCCAAAAGTAAGCTCAGTTATTGTCTAATTTAACATCCAGAAGGCTTCATACCTACTGATGTTCAGAATCTGTCAAAGAATGGGTTTCTTGGTGCCCTGATGAGTTTATCCTCCTTCATGTTCGAGTCACATGAGTTTCAGTGGCTGGGAGAGGTCCACAGATATGCCTGTGAATGTGAATCAGGCCAGCTTACCATGAAGTGTCTCCATGTGTGCTCTTAAAGCCAACTTCATGATCTATAAGGTGCTGCCTCTGACATTATATAAGATGAAGTAAACAGTCACATAGTGACATGTGTTTGTAGGAAGATTTACAGCAGACACCAGGAAAGGAATCCCTCATAGTCCATCATTAGCATAAATACCCACATCTCTTACCTTTAATCTCTAAACAAGATGGAAATTTTACTTTGACATTTAATCAGTATGTTGTTCTTAACTGTTATTGCTTTCCGAAATCATTAACGAGGACTACATGTTTGTTTACACCAGAACAAAACTTTTCCAAGTTTCCCCATAATTTGACTCTTTCATGTCATGTGCTGTAATTTGACCCCATAATTATGCGATGTACACTGCCAGAGCTACATGAATTAGCATGACTCTTGTGCACTTAAGCTGTTTACTGGCTGCTTGTCTTGTTTTTGCAGGTTCAAGGAGTGTTTACAAGATCATCATGTCTTATCATCTTCTTCAGCGTTTGGATTAACACTCTGTAAACTCTTTACACAGTGTGAAACATCTCTACATCAGCGCTGCTGTGAATGATGTTACGAATGTTCAGGGCTATGAATGCCACCTGGGAATAGCTGATGGAGGGAAAACATTGTAAAGCAAGGAATTACAGTCAAATCTTCCAATATGGATCCAGATGTGGATCCCGCAAAAATAGTCTTTAGATAAATGCCTACGATTTCACAATGACACTGCATTCATTTTCAACAGTAGCTTATCTGGGTAGGGTTAGCTTATAAGAGGAGCCCATGCAAACCACACAAGAAACCAGTCCCTCTGGCTGGGATACACAAAGGACGCTTTGAAACACTGGGTTACATGACCAGCAGCCTACATGGCATATAGGAGGACATGCTGAGAGTGTGAACCATATGGTGTCTTGGAGATGAGCCAGGTGGTGTGACAGCCGAGAACCATGACAGAGGTGTCCAGCCAGCCATTTCCATGAGCGGAATGAGGGTCACCAACTACAAGCTTGAAATAATTAAGGAACCAGCAACCTCCCAACAGACAGACACACCAGAAGATGTCCTCACACTGACAGGTGATGGTGACATGTGACCTCACCACAAGCACTGCTGGGCCGATGGAAACGTGCATTCCAAGAAGAAGTGAATGTGGATCCTACAAAACTACACACTGGTCTTTTATGAGATAACACCTTAAACTGGACTTTTATGAGTCTGTTAATGTCCAACATGACCACACATGGTCTCATTGGGGATATACTTTCAACGGAAAGAACCGGAATGTCTGAGATAGCAGCTGAACCTGGGAGTTTTTAAGTGGCCTGGAAAGCCAGTAACCAAACTGGCTTTCAATTTTATTTTGGGGGGTGCGTATTGGAACTGATATAAAATTCCAGCTGTATCAAATTGCTTTTTGAGCGTTCTCTCCCAAAGGGCGGAGCAGGGGGTCTTGGTCACTAGATGATCTTTAATGAGGAATCAGTCCCTCGATGTCTGGTTGAGCTGCACCTGGAGCCATTTAAAGAGTAAGCTCCTTCACATGCACCCCACACCCTACACCCCACAACCACATCCCGCATCACTGATGCATCCCACGGTCTGGACTGCCAGGAATTGCCAACACCAAGGTTAGATGTGATGGCTGAGGGAGCCACCGAGGATCATGGTAAAAGGCCAGATGGGAACTCAAGGTGCAGGAGCCAGCACTGGATCTGGCAACAGTCCTGGCAGTGTCCTCATGCCCGCAGCGGAACCTTGCTGCTCACTCATCACTGACGGATGTTCGCATATTAATTATTTCTAATTTTATACCTTCTACCAGCTGAGGTGTTGGTTTGCAGGGGGGCAGGGGGTGTCCTCCCCCTCTGTGTTGACATGTTTAATTACCCAAAGTAGGACATGTTAAACCAACAAAATGAAATCCCACTAAACTGCTTCTGCACTGCGGTGCAAGTCTGGTCACTTTGGGTGCCACATTTCACAATGTACTGTACCACGTACCCTAACAGCTCTCCTGACTGCACCACCTATGTAAAAGCTACACACACACATCAGACATGGCAGGGAAATCAGTGCAATGATGAAAATGATCTATGAGGGAATCGTGAAACCCGCCATATTTAACATGCATCTGTCATGCAGAGACGGGTCCCAACGTCTAAATAAGCCAATAGGTAAGCAAAGAAATAACATGACTTTAAAATGTTAAGGGGGGGCGGCACGGTGGTGCAGTGGTTTGCACTGTTGCCTCACACCTCTGGGCCCTGGGTTCGAGTCTCCGCCTGGGTCACATGTGTGTGGAGTTTGCATGTTCTCCCCGTGTTCTCGTGGGGTTTCCTCCGGGTACTCCGGTTTCCCCCCACAGTCCAAAGACATGCTGAGGCTGGTTGGAGTTCCTAAATTGCCCATAGGTG
>JAODLC010000001.1:52707176-52719868 GCA_026781145.1 Hippopotamyrus pictus
AAAGTATGTTCTATTTAGCTGAATTTTCCTTTACAAAAAAGAAACTTTGTTTGTTTGGATGGATGGATGGATGGATGAACAGACATTAACATCAAACTTGAAAATGGATGACAGTTTCTGTTCATTTGGCAGAGGAAGTCCAGTATTGTGCGCACATTCACTCTGCACGCGTGAGGCATCAGCAGGGGATTGGTTGAGTCAGAAGATCAGCCTGTCTCCCGCATCTCACCATTTTTCAGTTCCGGAATGCATCATAGCCTCTTCCAGGCTTCCATATCAGCACCAAGCAAAGGCCGCACAAATCCTCTCTACTCTTGGATCGGAGGGTATGAAGCCTCCCTCTTGGGCCTCCTCTCGGGCAGCAGCGGAGCGACTGTCTAAATCTGACTGGCTAATCCTTATCCAGCAGGAGATTCCTCCTCTTCTTGAAGACATGGTGTCACCAATGCTGTTGGGAAGCTCAGAGTAAGTATGGAGTTCCCATAGTCCTCTGAGGAGGCAGCTGTATGGATACATGCCATTGTTATCCTTATCTGTTATTTTTGAATGCCTTAGCAAGGCCTTGCTGGCTCTTTTGAGGAAAAAGTGCAGTGTATTGGTGTCTAAACCAAAGGTTCAAGTCTTAGAAGAAGCTCCGTTGTTTGATATTTTACCCTGAAACTATTTTTTCACTTTATTCAGCCATATAAATATGTATAAATGTTACTTTGGATGAAACAGTGACATACAGTAAGCAATTTCTTCATACCTCAGTAGTAGCTCATCTGACGTGTACCCAACTGCTTCCTCAGGCTATTCTCCAGCGAAGGAAGTATCCAAGCATGTTCTCCTTCTCATACAGGACCCTGCAGCTTCCTGTCTGTGCAGGAATACATCCTAGATCCGCACTGAGATACTACTGTTATGTGAAAAAGAAAATCCTCTTTCATGTAAACGGAACATTTCACTCTGTAGAACGTATTTAGCTACAATACAGGGGCATTTCAGTCTAGAGCTGTTTATGATATTGTTTCCACGTTACTTACAATCATCTCAGTAGATCATGTCTGTGTTTCCTCAGCTCTGTAAGAAACCCTGGGTAAGCTCTATTGCCAAGTAAGTGGTAGGAAGCATGGCAGAGATTTGGCATACCGCTGCTTATCATTGTGTGTGTGTGTGTGTGTGTGTGTGCATGTGTGTGTGTGTGTGCGTGTGTGTGTGCGTGTATGTGTGTGTGCGGGGGGGTGTTTAATCAGGCCACACAGGAGAGTGCCATAATTACATAAGTAGCTTTATGAATTCTCAGATGCTGGATGCTGGCAGAGTGAAACACTTCCATGTTTCCAGGGTGCATCATTCATCTATGTCTGATTGCAAGGCTTAATCTAATGCTGATGTGAGCAATTGCAGACCTGCACAAATGAGTGAGGGTCTCCAGTAGGGTCATGGTGTGCAGGGCGAAGCTCACTGGATTTGTGATCCTCCACATTGAGGAATCTGTATGCTTCTTATCCCTATTTACTGTGGTAAGGAACCCTTAAGCCTGATGACTCTCCAGTAACAAATGGAAAACCTTTTGAGAGTATAAAGGTAAAATATAAAATTGCATTCAAATAGCTGTTGAAAAACCAGGCAGAATTTATTTATTTGTTAATATTTTATTTTTAAAAGTACTCATTAAAAAAATTACTATACACCATAATTGCCAAACTTTTTACCATTATAACACGGCTTATACGATGATTTATAAAAATCAGTCATGGTCATGTAGCTGTCAGCAGAACCTGTATAACAAAGCTGGTGTGGACTGCTCCCTGTGAGTTAAGCAAGGTTCCCCACGTGGCTGAGCATAACTGGAGCAGCTGGTTCTATGAAATGCACACTGTCAAAGGTGATGAACCACATTGGTTCAAATCTGCCAGCTAAAGATCGTAACTGGAATGCAGAGGGGAACAAAGATGGAGGGCAGCTCAACATGTGCAGAGAAGCAGCATGTTTATTGAAATAGCGAATCAGCTTATAGCGGAGAAGAGGCAGAGGACCCAACTATGCTGCCTGGCAAGTCGCCCCTTACTGCACCCTTTAAAGTTAATGTTGGATGACGTGTGATTCAGGGTCTTTGTTATAAAAAAAGACAATGCAAAAGGGCTTGAGGAAGTCTGCATAGTTGCTGGACTCTCTGGGCTCTCCTCACAAAATGAAAAACAGCAGCATCAATAGAGACCATGTGGGCCCAGCTGACCGTCACATAATCTCAGATGAGACCTTCAGCCACCCCAGGGCTTAGCTGTCTCCTCATCCACAGTATGATGGGCGTCTAGCTCTAACTACAGGCTCCTCTCTGTGTCCCAGGGGCTCATTCACATACAGAAAGTGCCCCAAGGTCCACAATTACCATGGCGATGCCTTTCAGCCACCGGGGTGCTCCTCTGGCTCCAGGGAGACCCAGTCGATGTTCAGGACGAGGGAAAGAGCCAGCCAATGAGTCACTCGCTCCCAAGAATAAACCCCCCCCAGCAGCACAGTCCGCGGTGTGGCCAAGTCCACCCTTCCTGGAAAAGAAGTGCAGTGAACAGAATCACTTCACTACAAGAAGCCTCTGGTTTCAGCAGTGGTGTGACAGTCATGCCGGAGCCTCTATATGTCAGTCATTTTATCCCACCTCCCCTCAAGGCCCCTGGTGTGACAGCGATCTCAAGTGTGACAGAAAGCTACAGCGCCGCCGAGCGGTGATTTATCCCAGTTTGAGAGCTCATACCTGGTTGCATGTGCTGACCAGACAGGTGACCACCCCCCCGATACCTCATGAAATCAGTTTGATTTATCCAAAAGTCCAGGAATAGTAAACCTGACTGATCTCAGAGACCCACGTCAGGGATCATAAGGCAGCTGTTTGAACCCAGGGAAGATGAACAACAGCAATGCAATATAACAGGAATAACAAGCATTTACAGTACTTCATGCCTAATGCCTGAATGAGATCATTTTACCTAAATATAAATAGATATACAGATAAAGATTATATATAAAGAAGCATGTACTTGGATGAGATATAGGTCTTAAGATTGAAAAGATTAGATCAAAAGCTGAAATAAATATCAGCTTGAGTGCTCCAAGAGGAAACATATTGCCCTATAATATCACTGCTAATGCGTAATGGTGTTACAGTGCTAGTATACAAAAAAATACAGATATTTCTATGTGTAATGTTGTTACAGTGCTAGTATACAAAAATACAGATCTATATTTCTGTAGCTTTAAACACTTTCAAAAGCCAACAGGGTATCCTGCAGTTGGTGCAAGTCTGTACAGGCTATGTAGCAGGTTCTGCTGCTGGGAGCAGAAGAGGAAAGAAGGGGCGAGGAAGAGGAAGGAATGGGAGAGGAAGTGCTCTCCAGGAAGAGGAAGAGGACAGGAAGAAAAAAGGAAGAGGAACGAAGGGGTGAGAGGAAGGGGAGATGAGGCAATTCTCCTGGACATTAAAGATGTTAAACTTGCAGCCTGCAATTCAGTCTCAGCCAGGAAGCTTCTCTCCAGTTCTCTATCGTACTAAGCAAACAGTGATAGCTGTTTATATCACTATTTATATGACTGTGGTATTGATGTACTGTGGTTACTTATGTAAAAATTGGCAGCACTGATGTATCATGACTAGTTAAATAAGCACTCAGATAGACGAGTCTGTCGTATACAATAAATGGAAAAGGGAAGAAATATTGGCCGAGCCATTCATTATATCCATCATAACTTATATTAATATAAATAGCCACAGCGAGTCACTCAGAATAACACATTTCTCGTTGGCTCTTGTTTTACGGTTCTTAAAAAACCCTGGCATGGGCTGATGCCGGTTCTGGGAGCTGTCCGAAACTGTGGTTCTGAAATTCCCCGGACGTGGACGAAAGTCGGTTCAGGGAGCTGTCCACGCTTGTGGGGCTAAAATAAACCGGGCGGGTACCCAGCGCAGCTCGGGGAGACGTCAGTGGTCCTGAAGTAACAAGGATTAACTTCTGAGACAGCCCCTCATGGAGAAGATTCCATGATTCATACATAAACTACTTACGATTAAGCAGTGGCTGAACAAGCAAAGTCTCAGTCAGAGATGCACAGCATATGGACAGACACACCCCTATGAATCGCCGACTGATGCATAAAATAAAAAAGCGTTGCACTTTTATTGCATTCATGCGCTCTCTCTCTCTCTCCCCCGCTCTCTCTCCCTCTCCCCGGGAGATGCCGTCAGTGCGCGTCTTTAAGCACAGGCAGTGGGGGGAGTGTCTGTCTCCGGTATATTATCAGTGGCACCTTGGCTCCGGGCTACAGAACGGGAGCCGCTGGAAATAATACTCGGATGCGCCGCGCACTGGAGCTATTTGCACGCAGACTTCGGATTAATCTCAGCCTGGATAAACGCACTAGAGATGGGGTGGCCGAGCCCGCTGTGCCCCTACGCCCTGCCCGTCACCCTGATGGTCTTCAGTTCCGCGCTAGCGGCCAATAACTGTAAGTAACTCGGCGATCTGAGAAACGTGCATCACAAAAGATGGAACTTTCTGCACCATGCATGTTTTATTTCTACTAGGTGAACAAATATGTAAAATGTTAATGTTCAATTTAAACCTTGTGTAGTATTTTTCAAATGCGAGTTCCCGGCCCATCTGTATTTTAAATATAAAATGTAGCTGCATTGTACTAACTGGACAAAGTGTAGCTTGATCGCGTTCCTAAATTAATTAAACCCTTTAAATTAATGAAGCATTATCCTAGGTGCGATCCGCAATAACAATGGCACGGCTGTTATCTTGCGTGTCGCCTTATGACTGACCGTATATAAGGTAAAGCCTTATTTTCGCACACATTTTCAGTTAAATGTTAACGATGTTTGCATGCTGCGCAGAAACTTCCCTGCGATGTGGAAACTAAAATTCCTGTGAGAAACATGCGGCGTAGGTACTGAGATGCTTGTTTGCTCATTGACTTTACTTCGGGATCCAGGGATTAACTCCTGGACCTCTAAATATTATTCACAGATCCGTCCTGCTAATTCAAACAGATATTTTAACCTTTTAAAATAAACTATACTATCTGAGGTGTAAACATATGTAATGTCAATTTTTTTTCACAGAAGGATTTGTCACAGTCTTAACTGTGTTAAGCCTGACGGTTTAAATATATAAACTTCATTTTAAAATAGTACAAACAAATTGCTTAAATGTTATATTTTGTAAAATAGAGACGTTTCCGCGGTACTCCTTCGACTTCGTGGAAATGTGCTGCAAGCCAGCGACCCGCCCAGATATTTAATATTTTTAATTAAAAACCACGTTTAATATAAGCACTTGAGAGTCTTTAGTGACACTGTCACTAGAGGTCAGTATTATTTCATTCAGCTTGTCCGTATGAGCGCCCTAAACATTACCTCCCCCCCCCCCCCATTACCCTAAATATCCCATTCAAAACGCCCATAATCAATGCCGCTCGGGCATCACAGTTTTGCTACTCGTAACTGGGTTGCTTTTTCAACGACAGAGTTTTGTATTCATTAAACACGCAGTGGGGTATCCCATGTTGGGAAAATGTGAAATCGTGTAAATTAGAAGGTAAACCTATCGATAACTTGGATATAAGCACTCAGAGTTTACACCCCGATCTATGAAACAGACTGAAGGACACTATTTCCCGGCTAACTTAGTGGAAACGTGGCGGTTTCTGCTCTAATAGTTTGTTCGGCTTGTCTGAGTCAGCTTGTAAATCATGCCCCGTCTCCGTGTTTCACTCGATCCGTAATAGGGTGTCCTCGCTACCCGAGGAAGCTCGGGCAATGTCACCGCTGCTCTCACAGCAAAAGATGCTCCGTGATTATTATTATGTTTTTCTTTTTTTAAACTGCCCGTTTTCCGAGAACTTCTCCGATATTATCCGTCTCTGCGTCCTCATCCGTACAGACATAAAGCCCAGTTTTTCGGAATTTTGTGTTAAATTAAATAATAAACCAGCAGCAACAATTATTATATTAGTAGTACTTCTACTACTACTACTACTACTACTACTACTACTATTATTATTATTATTATTATTATTATTATTATTATTATTATTATTATTATTATTATTAATAATAAGAGAGATGTATTAATAGTAGTAGCAGAAGTAGTAGTATTACAGTATAGCATAGTAGCAGTACTATACCAGTGCAACATCAGAGGAATGACAGTAACTGTCTTTCTCTTTCTCTCTGGACAAAGTAAAAACGGTGAAAATGGAGTAATATAGTAGCAGTAGCTTGATTTGTGTCAGATGAAGGCTAAGCGAGCAGCTTCTTCCAGCTCCTTCCCACACTCAGGCATAGACTTGCCTGCCAGGTCCAGGAGTGGGCACGGCAGTGACAGGGGACACCAAGAATGTGTCCCAGGAAAAGGGGGCAGGTTGTACTTTATCATATCACAGGACATAGGAGGTTAACCTGCTTCAAATGTAGATTCATGGGTTTAGGGTTCGTTGCGGTTTACCGTACATTCAAAGACAAATACTCGCTGGAAATCACCCCCCATCCCGCCCCCCCAACCCTGCCATCCTTATCATGTTAAGCAAACTGAACAGACACACATAAGAAGCATCCAAGGGGAGATCTGCCCAATAATTCTGCATTCATAGGGTTTGTGACACTTGTGCCGGGTGCATCTGGGTCTAATCCTCAGCTTGAGGCTCGTCTTCCTCATTCTGTGTGGGAGGTGCTCCCACACACATGAAGATGCTGTTGGCTCCCCCGCCAGCACAGCAATTCACAAACAAGCTTGTTAATGTGAAATCTTCTCATACATACCAGTTTTTCTGCCGGTCTATAGCTGTAATTTTATGCCATTTATTTGGAAAATAAAAAAAATAGTTTCTTGTGTTTATGTGTGAGCTTGTCATGATGCCTGTTTTTCTTTTTTTTATCGTTGTGTTTAGATGCTTGTACTTCTGGCTACTTAAGTGATATCGACAACCAAAATGACTTATAATACTGGAAATTTCATGGGCCATTCGAATTAAGTACCTCGCTCCAGGATAAAATAGCTTGGCTCTCCAGAGGCTTGACCCTACAGCCTTCCGGTTATGAGCATGTGTCCTAAACCACTACAAGCTGACCACAGCACAAGCTTAACTGCAAATCCAGTGCATTATATATCATCGATGGAAAGCTTATTGATTCAATTATCCGAAGCCTCTATCCATCCATGGGTGTTTTACCAGTTTGTACAGCGGTGCATTTGGTGAAACACCTCCTACCCTTTAATGCAGGTGAACAGATACCTTTTGAAATGTCAGTAATTGTTCAGTCTGGATATTTGAACCATCCATTGGTTTTAAAAGGCATCATGAAATGAGGGTTTGGGCTGATTTACAGCATCCAGCAGGCTGAGGCCGAGGCTGGGGCGATGAGGGTATGGAGAAAACATTGCTTTGGAATGTGAGATGAAACTCACTTCAGCGCACAGAGATCCTGCAGATATTCTGCTTCTCATCTTCCCCTGATCACAACCATATCCTTAACAGAATGTGAAATATCCAGGTTTTAAGTTTATCTCTGAATGTCATTCATATTGCGAACGAACCACAGTGCCGAAACTGACAGCCGTCTGATCAATCGCCCTCGGTCCGGGTCGTTATATTACGCTAAGAGGCTCATCATTCATTGTGTGCTTTTCTTGCGAGCTCAGTAATCAAGACCGACATGCGGCCAGTGATGAAGTAGGCAGATATTCTTGGACGACAAGCCAATAGAAGTTCCCGGATTTAGCGTGGTGAAACAAAAGGGAACCAGTGTCATCTGATGGAGATAAGGAAGCCACATCCCCCCTCGGAGTGGATGGACCCTATTTGCTCACCCCCGGGACAGAGATAGCAAAGCCAGCCTGTTTAATCTCAGCTTTCCCTTGAAAGCAGCCGTATCAGTGCTTGTATGGTTTATGAGGTCTCACCCACATTATTTATTTACTTACCCAAACTCACTCTCACTCAACCTCCTCATACACACACAGATAGAAACATACATGCACACACTCACACACACAGATACACATACACAGAAACACATGCACCTTCCCCCAACAGAAGACAGAATTCATTTGATATATGTCACATGATTGGCGAGTTGCAGGTATACTGCACACACACACATCACACAAACATCACACAAACACACATATCACACACACATCACACAAACACACACATCACACACACATATCACACCTTCCCCAAACAGAAAACAGGATTTATTGATACATTTGTCCTCCTACACTGAATGGAGGGTCAGTCTTAACAAACCCAAACGTTAACTCAAATGTGAGAGGGAGTCCCACAGAATCATGCAGGAAAACATGCAGATAGACGTTCAGCAAAGTATGCAGTCACTGACGCAGTCCCAGCGGAGCCTCATAACACCAGGATTTCTTCCTGGGAAAATCAGATGGCCCATTTCATTTTATTTTTTTTTCTCCCGGCAGACGCCTTAAAGCAATTTACTCCATCTTTTTTTATATATAAGGCCAAAGCAGCCCGTTGGGAGCGAAAGTGTAATTTTGAGAGTCGCCTGCGGCTGACGCTGTGAGGGGGTTCATTACAGGAGTTCATTCCAGATGTTGGACCTGTGGAGCTTCATAATTCTGGAAGATGCTGCACAGTGACTCGGGCAAAAACTATTCAATAATAATAATAATACGCAGTATTAGGGTAACAGCTTGGTAACAGAGTCGGCTCAGACTAAGCCAACAATACTCTGGATTCCGTTAGTCAGCATCATTAAATACTGATTTGTTGAATACCCACTGTGACTCCTGGGAAGCATCTCTGATAGAGGTGTGTGCAGCTGAAGGACCCCTGGCACAGCCATAAGGAACTGTCTGAAAGATCATTGAGTGGGAGCCTGAACAAAGAAGGGGGTGCTGTATAGGCAAAAGCAGAGGGGAGAATGGCCGCGACCGGGGAGCTGGCAATTAAAACAGGCGTCTCAGCACACGCTTTTTGTTCGTGTTTGCCTAATAGCTGAGGGTGTTTTCAAGCTGAGAATAATCATTTCCCTTTTCCCATCATGGTCATGATTTTACCTTCTGCCATCCTCAACCACCCCCCCGCATGAGACCCAAGGCATTTAGCGTGCACAAACAGCATGCTGATTTCAAACGGCGTGGAATGCGAGTGCAGAGTGAGTGATGAGCCAGTGAACATGATGGTGCTTTCCTCCTGGTGCTTTTAGTGCAGGGTACCGAACATCTGAGAGCCAGGAAAAACCCCCACCCCCCTTTAAAAAACCTGGTCGTCCTTTTAATATTCTGTTAGGGAAAAATGGTGCCGCTTTGTTGCACTGTCAAATGTCTGCACCGATAATTAGTTACAGCATGAAATATGTGTCTTCAGAAAATATCGCCTGTGGGAATTAAAAGTTTATAGAAGAATGACTGGGAATGTAATGGTGGTGGGGGTGGGTGTGTGCCCCCCCAGGGAGAGCCTGCTGCCCAGCACTGTTTGTATTGATTTGTTCTGTCTTCTCCCACAGAGTTTGTATATCACTGCATTTGGCTTTGTTTCACCCCCAGGAGTAGAGAGACCAATTTGATGCCAGTCTTAGGCCCCATTTTCTCTTCCTATCCAGTTCTGTTAACCCCCAGTGTGCCGCTGCATTATTTTTGTGCCCTCTTTTTTTCATTCAGGATTTTCATTGGCAGTTTCCATGGTGACCCATCCCCCCATTTTGCTAGCAAACCCCCAGTTCCGTTGGTGGGTCTGACCCCGGATTCTCTCATGAGAAACTCATCACTTCAGCTTTTGTGTATTAGATCTCCTTATTTCTGCTAATTTCTGGTAAACTCTAAAATGTAAGCACTGCAAAAACCAACAACAAAATAATTATACAGACAAACAAAAAATAAATGGTAGGGCAGAATTATAAAATAGAAATAAAATAAAGGGTAATGTTAGAATTACAGATCGGGGGGTGCAGAAAGGAAAGAACAGCTGGGGGGTGGTGGTGGTTATGAGGAGGGTTAGCAGACACAGCCCCTACTGTCCCTCTAATCTCCCCACCTGCCCTCCCCTGGCCACAAAATAGCTTCTAGCCCCATGAACAGGCTAGGGGACAAAGAGTCGATGCCACATTTTTCCTTTGCATTTCATCCTTCCATCTGCCACGCTGCTTCCTGTTTGCCGGTTACTGTTTCTGCTGCAGACACTAAGCAACGCTGCGGCTTAAAGATGTCCTCTGCTCTATCAGTGAATATGTCAGGGTTACAAGGGCCACTCAAAGATGCTCATGTGGGAATGCCTCCGATGTCAGTTGGTGAGCTCTGTTATAGCCGGCAGGTACTGTACAATCCTCTGCTTTCCATTCCTTGTCCCAGAAGGCCACACTGGGGATGTAGTTTTCCACTTATTTGCGCTGCTATTAATTACTAGACTTAAGTAATGAATTAATTGAATCCAAGGTGACCTCAGCTGGTGCTTCAGGTGCTCCGTAAACTGAAGGCATCCGGCCCCTGACATAAAGGCACATTAATCTGTGAGAGAATGGGTGTTACATGTGTTACCGTGCACACAACACGGCCAGCTCGGTCTACATGCTACCCTGAACATGTTCATTTAGCATTTCAGCTCTGAAGCCCACCAGTGGAATACCTGCTGTTTTACCATTGACCGAAGACATTAAATCTCAGTTGCTCCAGTAAATTATGCATCTCTTTAAATGGGTTAAACGAATTGAAAGTGTCAGATAGACAATTAAATGTATAATGTTCATCATCTCCATTATCCCATTAGTGCTGATAATTACTCAGGGGGGCTTAGTTCTCAACATTAAAGAAAACAAAACTGCTCTTGATAGCAAATGTTTTACAAATTGATTTTTAAAATTAAGCCTAATTAAAGATTTGTCAGAATGAAAATCAGCTTTTATCACATGTCCTCAGGGCCAAAGCTAAACACCGAATCTACCCAGAGACAGTGTCCAAAATGCACAATGAAATAAGAAAAGTGTACAATGAAGCAGGTTAATTAAGTTCAGTTAATTTACATCACAACACAGCCATTGGTTAAATACCAAAAATATGAGATGCTATGGAGATGCATCAGCTAATTATTTGATCTGCATACATTTCGGAAGGTTATGTAATGCAATGTTTCTGCTCTTCATTAGGGGGCGATTGCAGTCTGCTGCTTTGTTAGCTGGGACTGCAGAGGTACAGGAGGGCAAGCAATGTGACAGAAGTTTCAGATAGGGGTGTGAGATGCAACAGTGTGAAGCAAGATGCGAAACTAGCTGAAGCGAACCAGGACATAACCTTCAGCTTCATCTACAGCGACATGCAGCGTTATCTGCTGAGAGGATCGACGTGGATGTTTCATTAGCCAGGCAATCGGCTATTCACTCTGACACAACATATTATTTTTCATTTTCAAGTGCAGAATACAATAAATGAGCACCTGAATGGACTAACCCATTAGGCAACATCAATGTTTGAGTATACTGTACCTCCTTACACGATTCAGATTGCCCTTCAAGTAAGTTATTGTAATTGTGTGAATCTATGTACCCACATGTGAGGATTTAAAACAATGGTCAGCAATATAACCCAGTGTAATATTTCCCATACTTTTGAAATGCCTAGTAGGCTAGACTGCAACATAATTTTCATGCTATTTGGCACTGTAGAAATCTCCATGTCCTTAAGCACGCTATATATACTGGACTCGGACTCTTTTCCCCTTAAAGGTGAGGTATGGCCGTTGCCTAGCCTGCTGACTGCATGCTGCCCCGTTTAAAGGCATTTTTAATTTCCCATCGCAAACCGTTTGACAACATCCATTTTCCACCGGCTACCGTTGAGTCTTCGTTAATTAGAACCAATGCTCTGTCACAGCATATTAAAACGTGTTCTTAGCACGAGGATGATGGTTTCATGCATAATGAAAATTGTTTTTAGTGCTAATTTTAACACCCTAATTGGCCGATTTACCACAAACGGGATTGTATCATAATAGACGGATATCATCGCCCCATACGAGTCGGTTAACAGCTTCGTCATCGATCACTGGAACGCCACAAGGCTCCGCACAATCGATCCGTAAGTAACGGAGAGATGTGCGATTCTGAAGCCGAAGCCGAAACCTGCGGGGGGCGCCTTAATCAGCCCCTCGCATAATTTGTGGCTTTATCAATTCGCCAAGGGCGACGGATGATTTCCCCGCCGGCCGTTTCTTCGTACCTCGCCTCCGAGTCTTTAACGAAAGTTAGATAGTAACCAATCTGAGTTCAACTACCACGTCAAGTGTGGCTCATTCCATTCGGCGAGGACACTGGGGAGTTACTATCATATCACAGCTATCTTCAAAGATAAAAAACATTAAATGCAGGCTAATTTATGGAACATGTTCAACTTTATAAGATCTTTAAAAGAAGTTTTGCTTACCGGCAAGGTTAAGACTTTCTTAATACAAATGGCAGGACAAGAAAACTATATCCAGAGAAGTTTGTCATGTCTTTCTGCCTCAGAGATTGGAGATGTCAGTCTGTCCGTCCGTCCATCCATCCATGTAATTTTCTAAAGCCGCTTGTCCTATGTAGGGTCCAGGCCCTATCCGAGAAACTACGCGCACAAGGCTCAAAATAACCCAAGACGAGGCACCAACCCATCACAGGGTGTACGCACACGCACACGCACACACACAGACATATA